>VCJN01002586.1:0-221708 GCA_006384855.1 Tetraselmis striata
AATATTTCTCTATGCCGCATTATCCGGGTACTGTACGGCTTGCAGCCGTGTATGGATTTAACATATGCCTAAGGCAACAATCTACGGCGGGGCGCAACAATCTAGGGCGTTTATATAGTACTAAGCCAAAGTGAAGTTCTCGGGCGAGCACCTCGCTAGCAGTCGTACTTTCTCGTCAAGCCTATGCGCTTTTGTCATACAAGTATGCAACAAATACCCGGACAAGGAAAATGTTTCAGCCATGTAGGCATTTACCGCCTGCCGAAGGCAACAATCTGCGGCGCAGCGCAACAATCTAGGGCTCGCCGTCGCCAATATGATGTACCTGTAGGGGTGTACCTGTCCACGAGTTTCTTGTCGTGGAGCCCATGCGCACGCATAATACTTCTGTATGTCGCATTATCCGGGTACTGTAAGGCGTGCCGCCGTGTATGGATATATTAAAACATGCCTTACCTTCGCGGCGCTAGATCGGTGGAGGTAGCGCCACTTTTCGCCGAAGTCGAGAATATCAGTCTTCAAGGCCTTGTACGACTCCCACTCTCTTTCAGCTACAACCGGCCTTAACCACTCATGATCATGTCCTCCTGACTTGGCAGGTTGGTGTTCTTGGACCGGGACGCTGGTAGAAGGTTGCGTGCGAGGCGGTAAGCGAGTCCCGGTACGGGTTGGGGTTGCAGCTTCCGGCCGAAACTTTGGCAGCGACGCAAGGGCTTCACGGTCTGCGGGCACCCCCCCTCGAATGTTTGACGCCTCAGCCGGTGCTGGGAACTCCCGGTCATTAGGCCCGACGCTTGCCTCCTGTCCAGCGCTGCCATGTGTTGGAGTCGCACCAGTTCGTGGAAGCACCGGAACCTCAGCCAAGGAGCGGTCGACAAATCTAGTCAGCAAGCCCCGTGCCGTATCGGCACCAAGCGCAGGTTCCAGACGCTGCAACATCGACCACACACGCTCAGAATTGACCTGCATGTACTGAAACATGCCGTCGATATGCTCGCCATTGGACCACGCCGAATTTGACATGGCTATAAGGTAGGAGGCCTATGGGGCACGGCACGGGTGTGGCGAGTGATGCCCCCCCTTGCGAAAACCGTTGACGACACAATCTAGAAGCCGCGGTCGTGCCAGCGCCATGATCCCAGTACTTAATGCAACTGTACGAAACCCTAAATTCGTCCTTTTCGGTATAACGAGATTTGGCTCACTTTGCTCGGATTAGGGCTCAAAAACAGAGCCAAAACACAGTGCGCGTGATACATTACCTTTTTGCTCGCGTTTTGGCCCCCTCCCGGGTCTCGACACGAAGCGGCGGCGGCCTATCGACGGCCCGGGCAACGCGGCCGCGCCAGAACTCTCGGCACACGACGAACACAAACGCGCGGCCTCCCAGTCCAGCGCGCATGCAGCACGAGTTCGCATATTTACCATCCTGTTGGCTGACACGACCACGAAGGACAGCGGGCATCCGTGCCATGTCTGTGGTGCGCAGAATCTCCCACAAGGCATTCTCGCGACCAACGTATTGGCGCTGGTCGGCATGTACACCACCCGATGGGACAGGATAGTAGCTGTCATATAGGAAAACCGGCGCAACTGCACGCCCGTCACGAGTTGTCCATACCGCGATGGCGAAGTGCCCGCCCGCTTCAGTGGACTTGGGAAACGGCCACGGCTCTGGCCGCTCCCAGGCCCTCGAACCCCAGGGATACATTACGTGGAACCAAAAAACAAGTACGCCTTCGGGGGCCGGGTCTCGGCGGCCACATGACGACTCATGCCTAGAAACAAAATTCGGAAAGCCTCGCCTTGAGTAGTCCATGCTCGCAAGACAGAAACGAAACTTCACACCAGGCGGCGGCGGGCATAAGCGTAGGAAACCCTCCAGGAAGGCGTACTGATACTCGATGTCAAATTTATCGAACTCCCAATCTCGGAGCCACTTGCACATCGCGTAGTGCAAGTTGCCGTAATCCTCGCCAAACAACGACTCAGGCTCGGGCCATACCGAGAACCAGTTGTCGAAGTTCTCGTACTTGGAGTCCCAGCCGCGGCGTAGACGAGGATCATCTTGCAGAGGTGGTCCGCCAAGCTGGGCAACACGGGGCACCGACTAAGTACTTGCAAACAAGAAATTAAAGAATATTAAGGCGCACGCCTGCAGGAGGGCCAAAGCAAGGCAATACCTCAGGCGTGGGTGACTTGAGAAGCTCGATAGCCGGGGACGCAGGTGCCGTTGGCGGAGCCGGCTCGCCCTCTTCCGAAACCCCCCCGTCCGAACTGGGGTGATATTCGGGTTGGGTAGCGTCGTACAGCGAGTCTTGAGAAACAGACGCACCGCGTGCGGAAGAGTTGGTCACAGTCGATTGCGAGGCACGCGGCTCAGGCGATCTTTCCTCATGCCCAGGTCCGGCTACGCCCTCAGCCGGTTGTTGTACAAAGGGCTCCGCGCTGTCCTCGACTGCCCACGAAGCAAGGGTGTAATCGTTTCTGGTAAACCGGAGAAGGGGTCTTTAGTACGCAACAGTCCATGCAAGTCTTACCTACGAGGGTCTTATTGGAGACCATCAGGTTGGGAACATAGGTGGGCAAGACAAGGGTGGTAACCTGCATCAGCCGAGCCCCTATGTTCACGAGGCGCGAGTACTCCGCCTCTGCTTCCTCAGCAAGTTGTTTCCCCACGTTTGCGGTTACCATGTAGCCCTCGAGGTAATTTCTGTGTTCCCCTGCGTCTTGCCACTCTTGAATGGCAAGTTGGACGTACTTCTGGTGCTCTATTTTTCTCTCATGAACTATCATGTTGGCGCGCTCGGTGAGCCAATCGTTTTCGACCTCTTCCTCAGTCTTTGGCGGAAATGCGCTATGAAGTTCCTCGGGAATAGGCGACAGCATTTTGGCCTTGCCTTTCTCCAGCTGTGGGTTAGCTGGCAGTGGGTTAGCTGGTCCTTTGCCTTTTGCCGGGTCTCGGTGGATGGGGTTGACTGCCTACGCGGCAATGTTTTGTGTCAGT
This sequence comes from Tetraselmis striata, assembly GCA_006384855.1. Lineage (NCBI taxonomy): Eukaryota > Viridiplantae > Chlorophyta > Chlorodendrophyceae > Chlorodendrales > Chlorodendraceae > Tetraselmis > Tetraselmis striata. The sequence continues at coordinate 3,008 of VCJN01002586.1, forward strand.
TTCACGCGCAAACTAATTCGCCGGCCGGGACATGAAGCAATTACCACTCTAGGCCCGACGAAACAGAGACAAATAAGTAAAGGCGGGAGGGGGGGGGGCGTACTGCCACATTCGGCAGTCCACATGTTGCGGCCCTAGAGGTACTCGGGCCTGCCTGGTCGGGTGGGGGTACCTGTCGCACAAGGTTGACACGACGATATTTGTGTTTGGTTCCCGCCATTCCGTTCCGAAGGAGGAGAGAACGCATTCGAGACTACCCAATAACAGCACGCGGGGTGGTTGTGGAAGGTGGGGCGCACTGCCACTGGCGCAAAAACACTTCGCGCAGCCCTAGAGGTACTGGGTCCTGCGTCGTCCTTTGTTGGAACCTGTGGCGGGGCAGATAGAATGCAAGAGTGTTAATTCATGAACCACCATGCCCCCCCCCCCCCCACATCCCGTGTATTCCACAGGTCTTACCGTGCGCATGGATGTCTCGCCTTTAGCCTCCGAGCCTGTGGTATCCGGTACGCCCTCACCCCGGCCTAGTACATGCGCATGTTCGGAGGGTGTGACTGCCGACGCGCCGGCTACCTGCCCGCCGCTGTCGCCAGCGTTGCTATCGCCATGCGTAGTAACCAAACCAGCTCCATCGCAAGCTGCAGCCAAGCTGCTCGGCAACCTTTCTGCCGCTGGCGGGCCCTGACCCTGACCCGCCACTGACTGCGTGTCGGCCTGGCTACGTCCAGCGGCCAGGGACGCCACGCGACGGGAGCGTCGGGCAGGTCGAGCAGACACAGCCCTTGGCCGAGAGGGTCGGGCGGGCCGGCTGGCGGACTCTGGTGAGGGTTGTCGCGTGCGGGGGGGGGGGGGGGGGGGGGGGCTGTGCTAGGCAGCTCCAGCGGGATCATGGGGCCTACACCAGCATGCACGGCAGTAAGTAAGGGCGTGAGCTGCGACTCTCGATAGGAAGTAGGGCAGGAGGGATAGGGACGCAGGAACGTAAGAGGCGGCAGCATCCCTACTCACCAGCCGTGCAGACCTACGCCGAAGGTAGGCGGAGTCCATTCCTGTCACGGATCCGGGCGTCTCCGCCATTTTGTGAAAGTTAAGACCCCGCAGGCCAGTGAGTGTCGCGTGGGGTCCTTTCCTATGAACGGCTGTCGGCCACGGTTTGGGTTCTGGGGCGGCCTTGGCGGTGGTGGGAAGATAGTGGTACTGCGCAGCCCCCCCCCCCCCCCCCCCCCCCCCCCCCCCTCCCACTCGAGTGGGCGGGAGAAGGGATGGCGGCGGCGACGGCGAGTATACATTACTTTGCGCTGTATATGTATGTCTGTAGTACATTGTTTGGTGCGCGAGCTAGTAAATTGTCCCATTTTCGGTGAGTCAAAAGTGAAGTATAGTGGCCTGTAGCACCGTTTTCGCTATAATATTGCCCTTTTCTCCTGGTACGATAGCGCGCATGTCTGTGAGGAGATATTTTCACGATATATATATATATATATATATATATATTATATATATATATATATTATGTGATACACTCTCACAGTGTGTCATCCACGGATCCTCTGCGCTTTTGATAGAGCGCGGCTATCAAAAGCTACCTCCTTGCATAAACGTTGTTGAGAAGAATAAGAGACTTGAGATTCCATGTTCCGCGTTGCCGCTTGCCGCCCATTTGGCCTCCCGGCGGCTCCTGTCCTCTCCCTTGGCGAGCCATGCCCTTGTGCTTTTTGCTCCTTCGTTTCTCGGTACAAGGTATGCTGGCCCGTTTTGAGGATGCTGGCGTGGATTTCACTCCTTCAACTTGGGCGGTCGCATACGCTGATCACGTGGCACGTTGCTCTGGGGGCGACTCCAATCACGCCGCACACGAGTGGGCGGCACATGGCCTTTCCGACATTTACCACGACGTGAAGTCCGCGCTGGGCGTGGGTGTCCAGATCCTCACGGACCCGTCGGTGCTTGTTTCTCTTCCGAAGGGCAGCGACGGCCGGCCGGCCGATGTTGGGCTTTTGGGTATGGCGGTATCCGCGGGAACACGGTTGCCGTTGACACCACCATTGCCCCTATCCTCGGCGTGTCAAGCTCGGATCCAACGACTGCTTTGCGGGCTGCAGAGCGCCACAAAATCCAGAAGTATGACGAGGGTGTCCGAAACGCCGCCGGCATGCTTGCTTTGCTCCTTTCGCCGTTTCCGAGTTTGGCTCGCTGGCTCCGCACGCCGAGGCTTTCTTGGTGGAGCTCGCGAAAGCTAGCCACACACACACACTGGCCAAAAAATCGGCCAGCTCTTGTCTGCGTGGCGCCGCCGTTTCTCCTTGCTCATCAACATGGCACGTGCAGACAACGTTTTTGGCGGGGTCGCGGCCGCGCGTGCGGCACGTGATGGTGCTCCTGCGCCTGCGTCGCGTCGCTCGTCGGCATGTGTTGCTATGACCCGGGTCATTGGCTGCAAGCGTCCTCGCCGCGGCTGATAGCCTATCTACCCCGGGCGGGGCGGGGGTCCCTTTGGTTCCTGGCAGCTAAGCGACTTCGTGGTTCCCTTGGCTCCTTCTTGGTTCTTGGCTCCCTGTCCTCCTGCTCGACCTTGGTTTTAGGCTTATATCTCTCTTTTGTTGGCAACCTTTCATAGTTGCTGTTAGTTCTGTTTGTAGTTCGCATTAGTAAAAGCCCTGATGTAATAAAAAACGACTACCGATAAGAGACTTGAGAGCTTTTTCTTACATAATCACCGTGTTAGGTAGCGAGTCGATATCAGCGGCTGCTGGTGCGTGTACCCTGTAATCAAAAAGTCGGCTGTGCGACGGTCCATGTAGCAACACGCAGTATTGTTAGTACTGGTGCTACACTGCTACGGGATAGATGTTAACTGGTTTGGTGAAGGCTCGTAGGTCCGACAACTTGTCGATCTGTGGCCGAGTGTTGATCAGAAGTGACGTATCGACACAAGTGAGTGGCGACTCCACTGTGAGTGGCGACTCCACTGCAAGCAGCATACCGTGGCGACTACAACACGGTACCGTAGGTCTCAAGCCAGCTATATTGCAGTCGCGCGGACACTTTACCACGCATCGCAGCAGCCGGATGGCCATTGACTAGCCCCTGCCAACCCCCGCCGCTGCGAGCCGCCGCCGCCGAGTAGTAGTGTGCCATGGGGCGTCGCAACTCCACGCGCCGTATTACTCAGGGCAAGGAGGGCTGGACCGCTGCCGAGGGATTCCGGAACCGTTGACCAAGAGAATCCGCGGCCGCGCGTGTGGCGCCTGCTTCGCGAGGACACGGTTGCTACGACACGCATAGATGGGCGTGCGCCGAGCCGCCTCCGCCCACCTGCCACCGCCGCGCCTGTCGCATCCGGTGGTGGTGGCGCCTCTGCGGTAGCTTCCGGTACGCCCGTCGCACCTCTGCTCCGTTCGGCGGACCGGGTCAAACCGAAACGCGGGGCGAGCCGGGTGCATCGATACCGTCGCCGATGCCATCGCCCCCGCTGCCCTCTCCGCCGCTCTCGTCTCCCCGAAACGAATCAGCGAGCCCCGCACCGAGCGGCGGAAAGGGGGGTTCGGTGTCGTATGATGGTGGCCCGTCAGCAAGCATGGCAGAGCATGAGATGCATGCCGAACTTCACATCATAGGCGCTGTCATAACCAGACGTTCGGGACGCGGGGGAGCTTTCTTGAACCCCTCCTCCTCCCCGCCACCCGGAGCCAGGTGACCCCCTTGACGTTCCGTAACTCCCGTTACACCTGCCATCGGCCCACCGCCGCCCTGTGATATCCACCCTTGTGTATCATCCAACATCCGGGTCGTCAGTTGGAGATGGGATAACGAGGACACATACCCTGGGGCTAGGGAGCTAGTGATGAAGGTGAGTTGCGACGACGGTGGAGATACAACCGCTATACCTGACGAAGAGCAGATGAGCGATTTCACTCGCATGTTGCCTCTAGGCACCATCGACGCCCTAGATGCGGTGTATCCCTTGCGCACCCACCGCCAATGTATTCGCGGGGTGCTTGCCCGCGTTGTTGCCCCATAGTTTAAGTATTGGTGAGAGTATCGCATTGGCAACGTGCAAACGATGATTTGTTGTGCTTTTTATTACACGCGCGTTCGTTTAGATGCTTGCGCGCATGTGCACCCGGCATGAGCGAACTTCTCGACACCGGCAGCGACGCCGACCGCAACGCGCCGAGGGCATTGTCGCGGGGGTTTTGGAAGGCAACCCCTCTGACGACAATCGCAGTGACAGAGACAGCGAAGGAGACGTTGGCGCGAGGTATCACGACTTCAATACCGGGACCAGCAGCGCTCGAGGGAAGTACCACAACGGGACGAAGAAGTGCGCCTGTATCGTGTCGACTCCCCCTTCCCCCTGTGTGGCGCTTCCTAATCCATTGCAAACACATGCTCCTCGACCCCTTTCGCAAGTGACGCTATCAATTGTACACCGGTGCCGACGCCACCCTGATGGAGGCCGCGCTCAATCTCTGTGGGTGAAAGCTGAAGCACAACATCAAGACGGCGGCGTACGAGAGGTTGTCGAAGCTGCTGCAGAAGTACATGCTACCGAAGGACGGGTCACAGCTCGCCGAGACATGGTACCACGTGGAGCCGTGCCTGGACGTCTCGGACATAAAGAAGTATATCGTTCACTGCCGCCCGTGTGACGAGCATCGGTACGGCCACTCCCTAGATGGTGACTGGAGTTGCTACGACCACTGCCCTCGCTGCAATCTGACACGCAGGACACCCGAGTCACTACTGCGCCACCCGCGCCCCGCCACGCCTCGTTTGTGAGGTGATGCGCCCCCTCGTCCGTTTGCCCCTGAGTCGACAACATTGTCACTGCGTGGCGTGTTTGAGTTATTGTTGCTGTTGCACGAAACACGATGCAGGAGGTGAAGCAATTCTTTTGGGATGAGGAATGGGCTCTACGCAGAGCCACATGCAGAGACCAATCCATCAACGGGTTTTGGAGACTGCAAGGCCATGGATGCTGCCTCCAACGGGCAGTTTTCTCTCAAAGACAATGGGGTGCATTATGTATATGGAGAATGATGGGCGTGAAGCTGCCCTACAGCAAAGCATATTCTTGCTGGATATTTGGCATTAGGTTCGTACCCCAGTAGTGTTGTTATTTGCTGCAAGAAGTAGGAGTATAATCATAGTTGGGTGATTTTGACCTATTGTAGTACTGTGTGGCCTGTTATTGCAGGTGTCAAGACATGCCATCATCAAATCGCGGGAGAAGCACAACAAAAAGGTGTTGATCATCACCCCATGACCCTTTGCACCAAAGCACATTGATCTATATTTGGCTTAGGAGACACTCAAGGCAACTGACAGAACGGAGAGCGCGGAGGGAGCACCGACTGTTCAAGGTGTGTGTGAGGGGACTGACAGCGATGGCAAGACTTCCAAAGCGCGCTGTGACTTGTGACTTGTGACTTCCATCGGGCGTGCACCCACTCTCAACCTGAAGTGGGCATGCTTGCCTGTGATTGGCTGCTGCTCACATATAACATTGACTTGCACGATGTGGGATGATGGACTATTGACATACATTGGCGCCTTCTTTGATGACATGCCTTGACGCTTCAAGGGTATGAAGCTTGGTGGAGTTATGTCGCGGCACGGCTGCCCCTACTGTTTGCTACGTAGTAGAGAGGGCATTGACTACAAGAAAAGAAGTATGGCTGTGCATGCGTTATGTGTCTGCATGCAGATAGCGTATTGCTGCTATGGATGATGTTGATCATACATGGGCGGCTTCGGGTGCAGGCAAGTGCTACTTTGGCGTATGCCGTCCATACTCTCCTATTGCGACGGCTGTAGTACATTGCGACGGTGTGCACATGGCAATGACGGACGCTGCGCAGAGTGAGATTGCCGACAATGATTATGAAACCAGCATTGCCTTTTGCGGGGATGCCCACCTCCCGCCGTCCAGCGCAAATATGCGGTTTCCGGCAGTGGAGGCCGGCGCATGGCACATCGTGCAGACGATAGCCGGCACTCAAGGCATGTCTCGATTTGTGCGATGGCTGCCGTATATAAGCTATGTTGACTTCTGGCCGCTGCTAATAGCACATGCGCTAATGTTGGGGGTAGTCAAGGACTTTTATGAGTATGTCAGCACCCTGAAGGTAAGTGACCTTTTACATCGCCGTTGCTGCCTTCCCGTTATTCCCGCCGCAAGAGGCGTTGCTGATGTGAGTGTGCCCTCACAGGTCATGCAGCCCAAGATGAAGAAGATGGACATGCGGATGGCGCTGGTCGCCTTGACCGATGACTTTGGCAGGCCAATCCGGCCGATGCTGCCGTCAGCATGCACTGGTAGCGCGGTGTGTGCCAACTAGACATGCGAGGACTTCCTGCATTTCGCGGAGATTGTGGCAGTGCTGGTCCTTGGGTGAGGGCCCCTCGCTGCTATTGCTAGGAGTAACACAGCCCGGCTACGCTATAGGTGTGTGCTGCCTACTCAGCACGTGGCATGCGTGGCATGTTTCTGCAGGGATATGATTGACAACGCAAAGCATTAAATCATGGCAGTCATGCGGCAAGGAGTAGTCATCCACTACCAACCTGAGGGATTGCTAGGTAGGAGTGTGACGCTCCTGCTGACAGGGAGGAAAGCGAGCGTGTCAACGATTCCATCAAGAAGCAGCGGAAGGGGGGCTTCAACTGCTTGCTGACCTATGCGCAAATGTGCAGCATGCATTTGCCTGATGAGATGATGAGACTGAACTTGCACAATCTTGTCTGCCGAGTCGTCCAAGCCCAAGAGGCGGCCAGAGGTAGCACTGCCCGCGACTCGGAGCTCTGGATGGAGCGTACAATGCGCCCTTCCCCTCCCTCACACGCACTGTGTCTAGGCTGTTGTCATACGAATACATGCCCTATGTTATGTGTAGATGCGGGACGTGAAGTGCGTGGCCAGAGGCAGTGGCACCACTGACACGGAGCCGGCATACGGGCGGCAATTCTTACTGGACGCACGCATAAAGCTTTTGCGTGCATGCCTGGACCTATACCTCCCTAGCCTGGCTTTGTGGTGGCCATGCTTTGTGGGACAGTGGGTGGCCGCTGGGGCAGACGATGCGGTGGATATGTTTGAGGGCACGGGGCCGGGCTGCAGTGGCGCCGTCGTGCAGCCAGGCACCTAAGCCGCACCCGCCAACTCGGCGGCCTGCGCAAAGTTTCAAGGAACTGGCACGCGGGAGCCGGAGCCGGCATGGAAGCGCGCATATGAAATGGGGCTCGACCCTCCTGACATCAAGTGACGCCCCCCGCCCATGCCCCCTCTACCCCCCATTTAGTCTGAATCTTAACGCATGTCATAGGTCAGAATCTTAACGCAGCATGTTCCGGGTATTTACGCAACTTCCTACTATCATGTGAATCGCCTACTACGTACCCTGTTGCGCGTTGCTACATACCCTGCTGCGCGCTGGCGCCCCGCTGCCCCGGCCGCGGCGCGTTGGCGCCCCGCTGCCCCAGTCACGGCGCGTTGGCGCCCCGCTGCCCTGGCCCCGGCCGCGGCGCGTAGCCGCCCCGCTGCCATGGCCTCGGCCGCGGCGCGTAGCCGCCCCGCTGCCATGGCCGTGCTAGCAAAGGAAATACCGTTGTGAAATCGACGGACATGAGTCGATTCAACTCTTATGTGCGGTCGAAAATGATTGTGATGGTCGTTGATTGTGATTAATGAGGTTGTTGCACTACCGTGCAGATACAACATGTATCACCGGTGCAAGATAGGGCAGAGGACATCATTCATGGCTATATCTGCATCGTACACCGGAACACAAAGACGGAAGCGCAACTTCTTGATAAAGGCACCCCCCCACGCCCGACTCCAACTGCCTACATAGTGTTGCCATGCTGCTGAGTTTTGGTATATACACACATGCAAGTGGTGCATGAAAAGCCCGAGACACGGCGGTCTGTGGTGTTCATGCACAATACGTGGGACGAGCAGTGGGTGCCTACTGATGAGTACGGTAAGCAAGCCATACTGCTGAGGTTGAGCATCATGACAATCACATGTATGTTGGGGAAGTGCCGTACCTCTTGGAGGTGACCCACACCAACCCTTCGGTGCCGGACCTCACCCTCGCTGTGTGCCGACTGCACGCGGCTGAGTGCATTGTGATTGCCCCCCCCCCCGCCCCCCCCCCCCCCCCCCCTTGGCACTAGCGTGTGGCAGAGCAAGGCGTCCCTTCGGCCAAGCAATCGTAGGGGGCGTCATGCTTTCCCTGTCATGAAGAAACATCGAGGAGAAACTGTGCCGCTTCCATCCCGATCCCGACATAGTGACGGACCAACACTTATCAGGATTTGTCATGTCCTCACGTAATGCATGGCAATATGTGTGGTGCACATATAACACAATGACCATGCACTACTAGCAAAATTTCCGTAAAGCTGGTAAATGAAATCGAACAAGTTTAAATGCTGCCAAGTAATTCCGCCCAGCAGCGCCCCGGCGCCGTTGCCATGCGCACCTAGTGCCCACCGCCCGAAACCTAGCGGTTTTGATCAGCGGCGGTTGTGAGGTCTCCACCATTTTGAAACGACGCGGTTTAAAACCACCCATGTTGGCAACATGTTGATTGGGACTGCTAGGGGAGGTGACACAGTTGAAACAGCCAGAGGGGAAAGGCTTGTCTGACTGTGACACTATGCTAAAACAACAACACTTTTGCGTGCTGCTACTCGCTACTTTTCTGGCTACGGGCAACAAAGCCCCATTTCTACCTTTAAGCACTTTGGTTGGTGGCCCAACTATACCTCATCCGTCCGCAGTCTACTCTTCCAAGAGGGCTGGAGCATCTCCTCAATTGGTCTTACTGCAAAATTTCGTGACTCGGCCAGTATAGAACAAGATCCTGGCTGCCGGTATGTCGGGGTACGGCAGGAAGGCTGCCTTGAGTGCTGCGGCTGCACTTATTGGGTGCGCGTAATCGGGGACGATGCCACTCGCCAAGTCGGCTTCCCAATTCTTGGCAGCCTCTATCAGTCTGCGAACATTAGTCAACGTGTGATGGTTCATGTACAAGTAGTGGGACAACATGGCAGTAGCCGTGCGCGCCATTGCCGTGAATAACTTGAACTGGTCGACGAAGGCTTTCCGTAGCTTTGGGTTCCCTAGTGGGTCCTTCGCGATGCACACTTCCGAGGCGCGGTACGACTGATCCCGCGCCGCAGCGAGCCATGTCCCGTCGACTTCGCAAAACAGGCGTCCATCAGAAACTGGGGTATCGTCCGGCGCGTCTACGAGCAAGAACTTCCAGCCCCGCCGGTGAGCATATGCTCCAACGGTGAGGATGCCCAGCCATATTTGTTATGTGTCGCGAGAGGCATACATGTTGTTGTAGCTCGTGCGGGTTGCAACCCGACCCGGCTCGAGATGGATGCACCCCCTCTCCACGAATTGGTGGTCGAGGTAACTGGTGAACTTCCTAGGGACACCGCCGTACGCTGCGGGCAGCTAATTGGCCATACTGGGCGAGGCGACGAACCGTGGATAGTGGGTAGCGCTGAGTGCCGGCGGCGGGTGGATGCTAGTTGAGTAGCTGGGTTTGGCTTCGGTAGCTGGAAGAAGCCGACAATTTTGTTGCACCGTGTGCCAACCGGCCCCTAGTGACTCTACAAGCCCTCGGCAGCCCCAACGTAGTCAGCCGGTTGTCTCACTATTTGTGCTTGTGCAGACGCGTACCGTCAAATTAAAAGCTCATTACGGGACCCTTCCTCGCTAAGGGGTAGTCACGCACACCCCCCAGACAATACCGTAGCTGCTCGTCCCCCATCATCCTCCATCATGGCCAAGCACGCCAAGCTTCATCCACCCACCCCCTGGACAAAGCCGTGAGACCTCAAGGCATGACCAGACCACTCGGCAGTGGTATGTGACGGACCGCATCCCTGAGGACGACGTGCGGCATGCAATGTTCCACTGACGGCCGGGCGACCAACTGCCATATCCGCGTCAACCTGACGCAACCCCAGGGCGGGGACGCTTTCGGCTATGCTCTTGCGGACATATGGACGTATTTTACCTCGTGCGTTGCCGACATGTTGCGTGTCCAGATCTTTAACCCAGCACCCGAGGCAAGCCCCCCCCCCCCCCCCCTCCCCCGCGGGATCTGACATGGGCACTGGCGTTAAGAACGCCTCCGTCGACGGTCCATGCCACACTGCCACGAGCCGGGGGCTGGAGTCCACCCTAAGAGGTACAGTGAGTCGGCGGTGGCTCTCATGACTGCGTAGATGATTTGAATTTCACAGGCGTTGACCGCCCCGTGCTGCGTTTTTGATGTTGCTCCTGAAGCTGAGGACAAGGCGGTGCTGTCGGTTGTCTTTGACGAATGCTGGCCGCGCGACACTCAGACGGGGATCCCTTCCCCTCTAAAGAAGACGCCGAGGTTTCCCATCGCCGCACCCCCGTACACTGAGCGGATCTGCTACGCAACCTTCAATTTACTTCCGTGCCGGCTACACAACTGAAGACCACTGCTACGCCAAGGAGACCGTTATTGCCGCGTTCCGAGAGTACACCCCTCCCTCTTCCGCCTCCAAACCCCACTACGACCATCCTTGCGAGTTGTGCTGACGGTGCACCTGGCGTTATTCAGAAAGCATGGGAAGGTAGGAACTAGCTACTTCGCTCGGCACTACTTCCGGGATGTGGGCAAGGACGCCGAAGGTAGGAAGAAGGGACGATTGCCGAGTGAGGACCGACTCGCGAAGGCCCGCAACTTTGCAGAGGCTTGGCAGCAGAGCGAGCTCGGGAGGTACTACCAAGCCGGCAAGTGCCCCCCTTATAACGTGGTGTTCAAGGGCGAGGAGGAGGTATGCGAGGTGACACCGCACTCGGAAGCCACGGGTGAGTCGCGTTTGTTTTCGCACTTGTTCGATTAAACAACCACCGCCGCGACAAGCAATCAACACGCATACTATACTGACTTTCGCAGTTGCTGTGTCACAACCCCGCGCAGTCCCTACGTTTGGCGGTAAGCCGATCGTATCGAGTGTTCAGCTCAACAAGATCGTGGTGCTGCCGCTGGCGGGCACTGCTGCGTCGCCAGAGCTCCACGGTTTTATGTACACTCAGCCCCAACACCTTAGAGGCCGTCGAGGTCGTTCCGCTAGGCACCCGCCCCTCACTTATGTGAGACAGAGATAGCAGCCCCTAAGAACAACTCAGTCGGGGCCAGTGGAAGCAGCAGATTAGCAGTTGTAATCAAATTCGATTTCACTTTCAATTTGTGCGACACAGATCCGACGCAGCCCCCATATATCCCTTCCAGACTCGCACTTGCAAGCTATTACTACGCAGAGATGCCCGTCGCAGCCGGTAGTGTTGTAGACGAGATCCTCGCCTCCCTAGCCGATGGCACACGGGTGTGGCAGCCCATGACCCGACACTGCTACCCCATCCCGAACGACGCGGAGCTCGAAGACGTATTGCGCGCACATATCCCGGTTTTCGCGCGTCGGCCGCTGCCGGTAGCATGCCCACGGCACACGACACGCGCATGTTGCAAGCGCGGCGTTCGAGGGCCTCTCGGCTCCGGAGGCCGTCCACCTGCTCAGCGAGGCCCTCATTGCCACTCTTGTGCACGAAGTCGGCAGCCCGGAACACAGCAACGCACTAGCCGGAGCGGCAAAAGCCTCGGACCTGCCGGAGGATTGGCAGCACTGAATGATTTGGCTGACGCCCTCCAGCCCCTCGGACCAGTTAGGACCACAAAAGCCCCCCCCGGACAACCCCCTCCCTCTCCTTCACCACCCCCGTCCGCCCCCACAACCCAATACACAGACGCACTACCCCTTCTTCGTCAATCTACCGTTCTCTCCGTTCGCTCATCACTGGCGAAGCCAGATTCAACTTTGAAATGATCTAAACTAGTTCATGGGTTTTCCTCCTTCCCGAATCGCTTTTCCGGCTACCGTTCTTGCTGCAAAGTGGTACGGGTTACTAGTTATCCCGTCGTTGCGCCCTTTTTGGGTGCAGCACGAGTAGACATAAAAGTATCCGTAGCAGCTGAGCCTGTCATCTTCCAATTTTGCTGTGCTACACACAGCACCCCCGCTGACTCCGTTTTCCCTCCACGTTTTCATAAAAACCTGCCAATTTTGGCTCTTCTCTGTGTAAAAAAGCCTGCTCGACATTATTGGCAGATCGGACTCAACTTTGAAATGCTAAGTTCAGATTAACATATCATGCAGTCAGGACTATACTGCGTTATACTATTTTTCATGAAGTCTCATATGGGTAGTAGGGCAGACCTTTCATGGTCAGTGCCGCTTATGTTGACAGTGTTTTAGACGGTGATCCGTCCAACAGTATTGGAAATTTGTCATTGGCCTTCAATATTAAAGTCTTGCATATTGCTTTGGCAATTTGCTTGATGACTATAATGGGGCGTCGCCTACCCATGGCTTTTCATAATTGGATCGCTGCCTAGACGGCTGTGCACCACTGCATGGGTTTCACTGGTGCCAGTCCTGTCCCGGGGGCGTTAAGAACATCTCATATGCGACCGTCAATTTCGCGGGACCCTCCAGCAGTGAAGATAGGTGGTACTACAGGACCGGCACCTCTGATATGGTATGGGTCAATGCCTGATTACGCTCCCGTCGAGCCCCCTGGAACGTCATAGGGACGGGCGCTGATCGGATGGCAGGAGTGGGAGCTGAGGAGGGTGCAGGTGTCCTTCATGCTTCTGCCGTGGGCTGGGGGTTGACACTGCGCGTTCGGAATGCAATTGCAGAAGGAGCAATTCACAAAATCACCCACATTTGCCCAATCAGCTGCTCGCCCATACATGGATTACAGGCGAACTCATGGATAGGGAAGGTGAAATCCGTGTTGAGCAAAGCAACTGCTTTCGCACAATTGTGAGCAGGGGATACCCATCATGAGCTGCTTGGTGATGTTAAATACAGAACTGCTCACTGGTTTTGCCGTACAGACATCAGGAGTTGCGGTCTAGCTTCCATATGTCTTTCAGGCCAGATGGTGTTTTTTCGATTCCCCATTCACTGAGATTCTGGCCTTTCATGAGAAATTGGGACCAGAAGTCCTGGTGTCTCTTCATGTACACTGGCACGTCCATGTCGCTGAGAGGAGCGTCGACAGAAACACTTCGGCGCTCCCCAGTGAGCAAACACAGCTCACGAACTTGCTGCAAGTCTGGCACCTTGGTCACTGCGTTGCGGAAGGTACCATCTAACGTATGTGCATGGCCAAATGTAGAGTACCTGGTGATGGCCTCCTCAGGAGTGAGAAAGCTGGAGAAATGCCATCCAGTGAAATGAGAAACCATCTTGCCACCTCCTCGCCTGCGGATGTCCTGTGAGCTCCACACAGGACTGCCATCATCAGTTGGCCCGGTGACGCAGTACCCTTGGATGAAGTCTGGGTGCCAAAACCACTTGCGCGTCTTCGGCACATTGCAACCAAACATGGTGTGGAATTGGCCAGTCTTGGCAAGGATCTTGCCACTCGCACATGGGCGGCCTTGGAAACTGTCGCAGAATTTCACAGCTGCCAGAAGCTCCCGGCTGACGATTTCATCAGGATCAGAAACCAGTGCAATGTCACGGCCCGTCATGCCGCTCGCCACCATAGCAGGTGCGATCTCATTTCGATTGACCTTCTCAAGACCCATCCCACGGCCCTCGGGGTCGTGTATGTGCTGCTTGTGATGCACCACCTGCAGGGGGGGGGTTTGTGTGTGGGGGGGGGGGGTGGGGGGGCATTTTTCTTGAAAGTGAAATGTAGTGAAAGGTAGTCATTACCCAACACTCACCATTGAATGCAGATTTAAACAGACAAAGCATGCAACAACCAACACCAATCATCAATCAACTTTCAGTTTAGCATCATTAATCATATGCTCAGGACATGATAGCCTTACATACCTCATGATGGATGAGATCATCAAATTCAGAGAACATGGCCTCCTTCATGTTTGCAAAATGCAAGGGCTTCTCCTCCCTCAAGAAAGTGTATGCCCGTTCAATGACCACGTACTTCTCCAGGTAGGGGGCATACTCAACCAGCGTAGCCTTCAGCAAAGGCAGCTCATTGCTCAACAAGCTGCCTGCATAAATCTTGGGAATGTAGTCGCCCTCCTTCCGGGGATTCCACCCATACTTGGCGCACATTTCCTCAATGTTGTGTGGTGCCGGCCATCCCCGCTCCATCGCCTCTGGTGGCTAGGGAGTTAGCGAAGCACATGATGCTTTCGACGCGGTACCCAACCCAGTACCCGAGTATCCCAAACCAGGCGACGTCGCCGGAAATGTCGGGCGTGTCGGAAATGTCGGGCGTGGCGGGCGTGTCGGGTGTGGGTGTAACATCGGCGCGGGCAAGTCCACGACCCTTGATTTGCTTCGAGACAGAGGGTACGTCGTGGTGCCTGAGCCGGTGGACAAATGGGTTTCGAGCGGTGCGCTGGAGAGCGGAAACGTCACTCACAGGGAGCTGGTGAGGGACGACCTGACGGAGGTAATGGAGAGGGACGTGCTTCGCCGAAGACCCTTCTCTCCCAACCGCCTGTTCTTCACGTTCTTCCAGAAGTTCGCGGACAACACCGGGGCGAAGAAGAGCCCACTGTTTGGGGATGTCATGACCGCCCCGGGCACTGCGATGAGCAGATTTGTAACCCCCATGGGAGCAGCCCGATGTTTTGCGATGGCAGGCCACACGTGGTTGCATGCTTGAGATGCCCAATTGCGGCAGAAGCAAGCCAATAAGAAACAGCAGCGATGTGGTGGCTGCTGCACGCATTGATTGATTTCCTGCCATGGAATGTGATGCCTCTCAAAAGCATTAGCCGAGGGAGTGCCTGCGTGTCCTTGAGGCGTCTGCGACAAATAACAAAGACATAAATCGCGTTGTCAATGTCCATAGATAAACGACTATTTGGCGTATCTAACGAGATAGCTTCTGCCTCGGAGCTTATCTGAGACACGCCACGGAGTCGCAAAACAAACGTGCGTTGCATTTTAACAATTCGCCCGTCCGTTCGAAAGAACTCCCACCCCGTCCGTTCGAAAGAACTCGGGGCCAGATCATGGTCTGTAGTACCGGAAACAGCACTGTGTAGGTGCTAGTAGTCTCGGAGACATGGATATGATTTCTATCCGATAGGAAAAGAAAACTCGGAGCTGGCAACGGCTAAACTGGCGGTCGCGCAGAGACTCAGCTGGGGCGGCGATACGAGCCACCGCGCCAGGTGCACCTTGGGAGCCACCTGCACTACTTCGTCGTCATAATGAAAGTGCGGGCAGCCGTCAGGTACCGAGTACCGACAAGCGCGGGACGGGCATTTGGGAAGGACGGGGCCGGGTAGGATGGGGGGGGGGGGGGGGGGGGGGGGGGTATTTGTGTGATGGGGGGAGAGGAATGGGGCGCACCTGTCCTGTCGGCAGCGTGAATTGTGCGGCTACTGTGCGGTGCGACGGTTCGCCGATGAGTGAACGATGGCGGGAGTCGGTTGTGAGACGTCTCAAGTAGCCCGCGCTGCTCAGCCTACTCGACCGCCTGCGCCGACATCGTCGCAACCAGCATGCGGAAGGGTAAGGACACTACCAAAACAGCATTTATGTGCAAACTATAAACGGGCGGCAGAGCTCGCTGGTCACGGCGGCTGGATAGGACGACGATCGGCCAGGCTGGGTGATTCAGCGCCCCCGACGATAACCGCGCGCGCGCGCGGTAACCAGCAACCTGTTTCGGGCAGGGCAGTCACACGCGCGCGCGCGCGGCGGGCAACGCCATATGAGAAAATAAGGGCGGGGTGGGGGGAGGATGGAAGCGGGGGCGAGAGGGCACCTGCGCTGCAACAGGCGGCGCGGATCTTCAGCGGGTGGTGCCGGTCCGGCGCTAGTAGTAATCAATTGTGATTCAAAGTGAAAACGGCAGGCGGGTAGTCACTTTATATATCATCCGTCGCGGTGGTGCTTTTCGTTGCGTGGTGCTGCTACTCGTACGACGAGGGTCGCTGCTAAATTGTTGATACGATGCGGCGCGTGCAGCAGGTAGTCGCTACTGGTACTGATATTGCGCGCCAATATGTCCTGCTGCTGCACATATTGACACATGCAACGTGAAGTCCCTTTGTCGTGGTCATTGTACTTTGCGATCCTTTTTCCCGCCCTGCGGCGGTTCCTTTTATAATCCGGGCTTGCCCCCTCTCTGGCATGGCACGTGCTCTTCTCTTTCCGCCGGTATATAAGGTTCCCGGAACTGTTGCACTAAAATCCTGCAGCCTTCGTAGCCTCGGTTTAATGCCATAAAATCCGGAGTTGGTGCCCTCCGCTGTCCGGTGTCAGGGTATGGGCAGGTGTTTGTCCGGACAGATTTCTCTCCTAGCGGAGCCAACGTCTCGATAACCCGGTGCCACCCCCGCCCTATACTACCGAAACCGGAGGTTTCCGTAATTCCGAACTAAATGCCATTTGTCACCGACGCTTCTGGCACACCTTGCCTACCACTAATTGTGCTTGTTTGAATGGTCTGGGTCCCCGGGACTTTCTTTGTGGACGCCTTTTCTTTCGGCGCACTTGCCCAGTTTGATATATAAAACCCCGAGTACTATTTTTATCCTGGGCTGGCGGTGTTTACCCCCCCGCCCACGGTTACAACACGCGATCCGGCATCGGGGTACTTCATACTGAGCCCGGCGAAATCAATGCGTGCTGGGCGCGGCACTACCGGGAGTTGCGGCGTGACCCCCACCCCCTAGCACAACGGGTTGCGATATACCATGTGGCGTGGGAACACCGCCACGTTACATCGCCACCCATTGCCCCCGCACTAAACGGGATTAAATGGCATATAGCATGGGAGGAACAAGTCAATGCTCTTCAGCGTTTAAAAAATTACAAGGCCCAGGGGCAGGATGGGATTACTGCGGAGGCTTTAACATTGGCGATATACGCCCCGAACATCCATTTTGGCAAGGCATCGCTGTCCTTTATTAACGGGATATGTAATAAGAACTATATTCCCCCAGCAATGGCGTAGCTCGGCCAGAGTATCGGTGCCCAAAAAAGGCGATTCAACCGTTATGGACAACTGTATAGGGGTAGTTCGATTATGGGTGCCGCTATGAAACTCCTTTTCACCGTAATTACCCAAAGCTAGCAAGACGTCTGCCAAGCTAAAGGGATAATCCGCCGTTGGCAAGCGTCTTCTATGCGGAATGAGGAGGGCCCCATGCAAGTCACCCAACTTGTTCGATATCGCGGCCCGTCGCCAAGCGTTAGGTCTACCCACATACGCGTGATTTACTGACTTTAGGAAGGCATATGACATTGTCCCTCATGAGCTTTATATTCCTAAAACTACAAGCCATAGGAGTCACGGGTCATATGCTTACATTCATTAAAACTTTATGCATGGATAGTATGGTACGGGTTAAAACAGGGGTGGCCCCGGGAACACTATCAAACACCATACCCATAGAGTGTGGCCTCCGACAGGGGTGCCCCGCTTCCCCCAACCTATTTAACATATATCTTTTAACGATATATTTGATGGGGTAGAACAACTAGGGTGTGATGTACCATGGTGCACCGACACATTGGCGGCAATGCAACCACTAAGAGTGCCAGGTCAGTTATACGCGGACGACGCTGTTGGTATCACAAGCTCGTTCGATAACATGCATTCCATGTTCGCCCACTTCTCGCATTGGGTCGAGGACAATTTTATGGGGTTTAGGGTACCGAAGTATAGGGTGATGGCATTCGGCTGACATTCCGACGAGATCGCGTTACGCGAACAGTCAAGCCGCCCGATGGCAGCTTGGGGGAGAACGGGTACCGGTTGTAAATGAATATAGGTATTTGGGTAGTTACGGTCATTAACTCGGATCTAGGTATGCGGCACATAGTAGACGACCGGGTTAAGAAAGGTAAACGCGCCATCGAGGCACTCGATTCGGTATTAGTCGGTGGACGGGACGTAATTCCTATGAATGTGCGTGTGTCCATCTTAGAACCTGTGTACTACCGGTTCTGACTTTCGGGCGGGAAGTATGGGATATGGATATATAGAACTAGCGGCACTACAAATAAATTACAAACCGTACTCAATCAGTGCTTGCGGTGCCTTATTGGGGTAGGTAAAACTCCCCTGGGGTGGCCACTGCACCGATGATGCGGGAATTGGATATTGCGCCCATAGAGGCCACTGCCGCAGGCTGCGGCACGGGCTCTGGCGTTCCTTAAAGCGCCCGACTTGAGTACATGTATAACCCATTTAGTAGATCAGCCAAGTCAGGCGCGCCCTAACACGTTAACGTCGGGGACTATGCGGTGGTTAGATCGACTAGCTAGGACGAATGTATGTAGGGCTAGCTGAGGGGGCGCACCTTCCACCTGAGTGGAGGTCACTAGCCGTGCGCGATGCTCCTAAATAAACTAGTAACGGCATCGGTGTGGGCGTGTTACGAATCGTCGGCAGCGTTAGCACGCACTAAAACCTAGGGCATATATGTCCATGCGTCTTGTGCGTTAGACCCGTTGCCACGGTATGGTGTGGCTGTCCCCGCGAGTATTGTGGCCGAGCTGCACATGATACAATTACGCACCCGAGTATTTCCCACTGTCCGCCAATTGGCCCGGATTCATGCCATCCCGCCTGAGCGGTTCCTTGAACACTGCCTTGCACAATGCCGAGTGACGTCCACGTCACCCGCCCGGTGCACTCACATCCACAACAACACCGGATATGAAAATTGCCGGTCGAGGTCCTTAATCCATAGCAGGAAGGTCCGCGAGTCCGCTGCGTAGGTCTAGCGCGCTCTGCCACTGTTGGTGAAGCATGGCGGCTATCGAACATATGTTGGTCGATTGCCCGCGGTGGGGGTATCACCGTCATAATTTTGGACTGTTAGTTCCAGAGTTGAGGGATTTTATTAGTAGTCAAGTTATTGCGTCAACATCCGAGGACTTAACTGCCTTTATATTTGGCGCCCCCCCCCCCCCCCCCTTCACAGCGCCCTGGATTTTATTTACTGGGAATGGGAAAATTTTCCAGCTATGGCGTCGGGCCCTCCCTCACATTGCTTTTGTTGTTGCAGATGTATCGCACTCCCGAATTGCTTTGCTCCGCGGATTGGGGCTTGCCCCAACTCGCATTACTCGAATGGGCCGACGCCCAAACGGTAGGGCGGACCTTTCGTGGTCAGTGCCGGGTATTTTCATAGCAGTGTTTTAGACGGTGATCCAACAGTGTTGGAAATTCCCTAGTCACTGGCCTTTAGTTAGTCTTGCAGAATGCTTCGGCAATTTGCCTGTTGGCTATAACAGAGCGTCGCCTAGCAGCCAGGGCTTTCCGTATCTGACTCGCTGCCTAAACGGCCGTCGTAGAGACTCTGCAAGGGTTTCACTGGTGTCAGTCCTGTCCCGGGGACGGGAAAAACGGCATTTCGGGAGCGCCGTGTAGGACCTGTACCTGTAATCCTTACGGGTATACACGGTAGGCGGTGGGTGGCGCTCAAGTGGGCGACGGTTCACCTGTAATGGTGCTTGTACTTAAACGCAGGACACCCCCCCCCCCCCCCCCCCCCTCCCCCCACCCCCCCACCCTGCGCTTACGCCCCCCCCCCCCCCCCCCCCCCCCCCCCCCCCTCCAAACAGTGTCGAACGCGTTTCGCCGCCTGCACAGTGCCGACGTCCACACCCCTGTGCACTCACATCCACAACAACACCGGATAGGACAATTTCTGTGGGGGGTCTTTTAGCAGGGCGGTCCGCGAGTCCGCTGCGTAGGTCCAGCGCACTCTGGCACTGTTGCTGCACGGTTCGAAACAGGGCGCCGTTTGGGACTGCGGCGAACAGTCGCAGCTATTTGTAGCGGACCTCTGCAGCAGATCAACGCCAGCCGGTCCTACGCAGCACCATGGCGGTCGTCAATCACGCTGGATTTACACGCGTGGCGGCTGTTTCCCTCCTGGCGCTGATAGCGGTGCTACAGGGGGCGCAGGCTCGCGCGTTCGCGCCGCTGGTTATTGTAGACTGCCTGAAAGCGCAGTGGCCTGCCGATCCGAAATGCCCCTTCCGCTGCCCGGACAACTCCTGCGTGAAGCAGTCATCCACGTGCGTCAAGAGCATTGATGACTGCGAATGCGAGCGGTGGTTTAAAAAGTGAGATCGCACCCCCAGCAACACTTGGACTTTGCCGAACTGCACGATTACCTCGACATTATCGCAATACTTGTGCCCGTGTGCGCGCCCAAGGGTATCTAACATGATCTTTCGACACACTTTCGCAGGACAAGCTGGGGGACGTGCGAGCGCGATTTCGCGCGCCAGTGCCTCACGAAGCTGCCTGGCCGCACCTCCGATCGTGACGGCTGTGACTATGTATGCCCGCCAAACTCGTGCATGCGGGAGGGCGTCACCTGCCTGCAACGCTTCGAGCAGTGCGAGTGCGAACCAGGTATGCCACGACACCACAACCGCTAGCACGGCAGCTCGAACGGCAATTTCTCTCTGTGAGCTTACACTCTAACGCATCCTCTGTACATTCTAACTTCTCCTTTCTCCAGGGTTCAAGCCCACACCGTACACAAACCGCTGTGTTCCCAAAACCTTTGAGAAGAACACCTGCCGCCGGCAGCAGCGCGAGCCCAAGCCTGGCTGCGGCTTTGTCTGCCCCGAATACTCGTGCATTAATCCCGGAACCCGCTGCGTCAACGGCATCCGTGACTGCAAGTGCGTTCCTTAGCCTGCACATCTCCTTGGTGTGATATATGCCTGCCTGTCCCATGAATATGATACATCAGGCGGGAGGTGAAATGAGGTGGCACTGACGGATTGCGCCACCTTTGCAGGTGCATCGATGGGTATATTATGACTCGCCTGGGAATTTGCCAGCAGTGGGGTGAGCCTACAGAAGGGATCTAGAGCTCTCAAGCACCACCGTGTCCCTTAGGTCTCATGCACCACCTTGTCACTGCACAGCTCCCCCCCCCCCCCCCCCTCCCCTCCTCTGGCATACGAAGGGAACCTAAATCGTTCTACCCAAAGTCCATCTGGAAAGACCGAGGTAGACTCCCTCATTGGCATGCTTTCGGCTGGCATGCATTGCCCTGTAAACAAAACAAAATATTCAATACATGCTTTGCCTACAGCAGTAAGAAATCCTCCGCAGTAATACAGCTGATGCCGTACGAGAGTGAAGGGATATTTCCTGGCTTTTTCCGCTACAAGGCTGCAGTTGAGGCATCTCACTACACGGAAAATACACACATGAATGCTTTTGGCACGTATGTAGATCATTTATGTTGAAGGAGCAGATAGGGGCGGCTGCATTCTGCAACACGTCTACCTCTTCCATACGCCCCTTAAAAAAACCAGGACACCAACACGGCCACCCTCTGTTGGTTGTTCATTGGCTGGGAAGGATAACAGTTTAATTTTGCACTTCTGACAAGCAGTGCCTATCGTTTCTCAGAATCAATCCCTTATTGACGAAAGGACTCTTCCCTCCCCATTCCATATTCAGCCCGTCGCAAAGTGCAAAGCAAAGCTTTGACTGCTCGTCAAACGCCCACCCTCAACACTGCTACAGGTTTACAGATTGTTTTAATCAAAGCTTTGTTCATGGAAAGCCGGGAGCATCTCTCAAGCCCAGAAGCGCTGCTTCTTGGGCGGGGACAAGTCCGACCTATCAATCTCATTCAGCTTTGCAGCCACAATGTAATCGTTCTCCGTGAGGCCTCCTGCAGGCATTACGCACAGTGTAATAGTTAGCCCACCACAACAGTCTTGGTCTCACCATGACACCTGTCATGCTGTGCCCCCACACGCTTCATGCTATAACAGAATTTACCTGCACTTGGTGTGCTCAGTGCCACAATGACAGTGTTGTTGGCAAGCGTGACGTCTAAGGGGGCATGCCCTGCAAAGCGGCACGATGACAGTGCATGCGTCAGCTACCGTGGCCATGGACTACACTGCGGCCCCTCGAGACTCCCAGCCACGGGCCTCGCAGGGTGTAGCTAGGAAAAGCGCAGTGCAGAGTGACAAGGTTCCTGTGTGCAGATGGAGATCCTGGCTGCTGGCATGCCTTCCTAGCAGCCTCGCGGCTGCATGCCACCCACCATGCATCTGGCATTGCAGGACGATGAACCACGGTCGTGATTTGGTGCTGGCATACATACCCTGCTCGTCAAAAACAGCCTGCAGGCGGGCTTTCAGCTCCTCGCCTGCCTCTTCGCTCTTCACCTTGAAGTCTGTCTCAATCTTGGTCTTCTCAATCAGCCGCCATCCAGGAACCTGGGGCGGCACAGTGCAGGCTCAAATCAGCGTCAAGAGGTCCAACATGCTGATGCACAAATCTGGCACGCTCCCTACCTGTGCCCACCCGCTCCTCCCATGGGCATGCAAGTGTCCAACAATTACCCGCAGGGCAGCAGTGTGTTGAGCGTACCTGATTCCGCAGCCTCTCTGCATCATGGTCAGAGAGCAGGACAGCCTGGTCGCTTGGGACACAGGCCCTGGACCGCAGACCGACGATGGAGGCGATGGCATCTGGGGGCCTGGCATGCAAGGACATCCAGAGTCAGTGGCGGAGGCAGATGCTATTCACTGAGGGGGAAGCATGGCAGGGAATCAGGCCAGTGGGGAAAATACTTGACGATGTGCTCGGTGTCCCAGTTGAACCAAACCTTGTTTGAGAAGTCGGTCTCAACCTCACCACGCGTCACTTCACGGGCGCCCACATTCTGCGAATCCAGGTCCTCTCATTGGTAAGCCACGACAAGGCCAAGTCCAGAATAAGATCTAAAATGCCTGCCATCACCCTCCTCACCCCACCCCTGCCCCTTCTATGCAGGACAATGTGTCGCGCATTGATCTGCTTGGCCAAGCGAAAGCGCGCCCTATGGTGTGGCGAAGCTGAAAGTCATGGGTTCAGCCAGTCCCACCTCGCCAAAGAGCGTCTTCTCCAGGCCACCGCTCCAGCCGCTGGGCTCCAATTTACCGGGCGAGCCCTTCTCGCCCTCGCCCGAACGGATCGTCAGTGTCCGCGTCGGCAGTGTCCGCACGCCAACGCGAGCGCCGGCTGAGAGGGCACCGCGGCTTGTCCCCGCCTGCCGACAGCGCAGGCAGCAGCCGTCAGCGCGGCTCAGGGAGCGAGGCGGCGGCGGCATATTCGGGTCGCCACGAAGCCCACTCGTATGGCAAGGTAATGCACGCAGGGATAAGACGCCCCAACTAGTCAGACCCCTGGACAACACCTTGGGGGACAGCCTTGCTAGAGGGGTGGGGTGGGGGTGCAAGAGGTGGAAGCGGAGCCGGCATGGGCATGCAGCTGGTTGGGCAAGGTACGGCATGTGCGTACTGGCAGCCGAATCTTCGCCTGTAGAAGTAGTGCCATAATGTGGAGGGAATGCGTCTCAGCTGTTGGAGAGTATGGGAGTGCTGTCAGCTGTCGGAGCTGTTGTTGGAGGACGCCGCTGTCGTCGTTGCTGTCGGTTTGGCTGTTGCAGCGGTACTGATGCATACCGCCGTTGCGCGAGTTCGAGGGACGACGACGGCGGCGGCGGATAATACGCCGGCGTGGCGCGCGCCGACATACCGTACGAGAATCAGTTTCAAAGGGAGTGACTATGTGGTTTGCCGAAAAGGCGCATTGGCTTTGTATAGGGCAGTGTTGTATAGGGCAGCCCTGTCGGCAGCCCGCAAGAACAAAAAAGACAAAGTGAGAGGGGGGGGGGGGGGGGGGGGGGGACGCGGCCCGCCACATGGTAGGCGGGGCGCGAAGGTGTAAGATGGGGACAGCAGATAGCCTGCTAGTTTTTACAAGAATTCTACCTCGAGTGAGGTCGACTCCAAGCGTGGTGTTGGGAGTCGACTGTGCTCGTTTATACGGTAGTTTCTTCTAAGGCACATTCGGGTCATGTCGAAGCATACGCGGACCACTGTACTTTTAGTACGATCTACAGTTGCGAGCATCGCATGCGTGCCACATTTGCGGTAGTCCGTACTCAGGTGAGAGCGCGCAGCGTTCGCCATGCGGAAAGGAAACCCCAACTACTGCAAGTATACCTTTCAATAAAGGGAGAGGGTTGTGTGATTTGCCGAACTGTCTAAATCTTGGGGCACGACACAAGAGGGCGCCGGCCGGCTCGAGGGGCAGACGAGGGACGGTAAAAAACCCGGGGCCGGGCACCGGGCCCGAAGGGGGAGCCGGGAGGCGACCACTGGCCACTCGGGAGGACCGACGCCAGTGCGCACGCCAAGGCGGCCTAGCGCAAAGAGACCCGGGGAGGGCGGGAAGACAACCACCTCGGATGCCATTTCCGAGAGGCGCTGGTGCCACCCGCGGTCGGGTCAGTAGGGCACGATGACAACGGTGACCGCCGCGCCGGAGGTGTGGAGTTTGATGACGAGGTCGTCAATGAGGCTCCAAGGCGGGGTGTTGCACTACTTGTGCTCACGACGAAATGCGCTATCGGAGAGGCGCAGGCTGCTGTCGGTAGCCTCGCTGCAAGGGTCACGCCAGCGGGAATTTTAGCGCGGGAGCCTCGCGTTCTCCGTGGTAGCGAAGCGGTCGATGGTGTGACGCCCCATATGATGTCGAGGTGGTTGGAGTGGCGTAGGCTGAACGCCCAGTCGTCGTAGTCAATTTCGCGGATGAGGCAGCCAGCCCATATGTTCGCCGTGGTCTTGATGTAGCGCACACGGATGGAGATGTCGTTGGAGTCAAGGATGAACCACAGTTTTCGCAGCTCCGCCATGAGCACATGGGAGCGGGAGGTGAGGTTGGCGAGGACGTGGACCACCCCCATGTTGTCCTCGTGGAGCAGCTCCCGTCGACGTCGCAGCTCCGAGTCGGAGGAATGTAAGCACGGCGTACCGGACAGCCTTCAGCTCCTTGTAGGTGATGTGCAGCTCGCGGTCGTGGTCGCACCAGGACCTGCGCGCCTCGGTGGTCTCGTTGAGGACGGCGCCCCATCCGTAGCCGGAGCTGTCGACATGCATGTAGGCCGTCTCCACGGGTTTGTAGATGGAGCGGCCGTTGCTGTGGTTGGGGACCACCATCCACCACTCGAGGTTGCGTAGGAGCTGCTCGTGTGTCATCTTGACGCGCCCGCTCCACGAGTCCTTCGTGCGGAGCACGTCGTGCGGCTCACGCATGGTAGAACCGATCGAGCCGGCTTGATGGCGAGAAATAGGAATGTCTTGCCATGAACGTGAGGTCTCGCACATGCAACCATCGCTTGTCTCGCTTAGCCCGGCGAATGAGGCCGAGGGTTGTAGCATCGAGTGAATCAAGTTTTCGAGGGGGGCTCGAATTGTACCGCTCCGTGAGTCGATCTCCGAGGTGCTCCAGCCGTTGTTAGTACCGGCTCCCATTGGCCCTTGTCGGGCTGTCGGCTGAGACCCAGCCGTTCGAGCAGGGAGATGAGGCGGTCGCGCACGGCGTAGGCTTGCGCTTGGCCGGACGCAAAGAAACAGTAAGTCGGCCATGTAGGGGAGAATGCGGTAGCCATGGGAGTAGCTGCGCAGCGCTTGACGTCGCCCAATGCTCAGCTTGGCGCGACGCACTCCTTGGGAGAGAACCGCGAAGTCAGGGGGTCGCAGATAGAGATTGAACGCCGCAGTGAGAGAGCATAAGTAATTAAGTAGTAGTAGGGGCTCGTGCTCCACCCCATGGGGAGCCCCGCCAACTGGTAGAGCTTGCCTCGGTAGTTGACGGTAAAATTATGTCGGTCTTCGGGAGCGATGCCGACGGCGTAGAAGCAGCCTTGTAGGTCCATGGAGAGCATGTACGTAGTCACCTGGCCGAGCCACGTGACGCAGTCGCATGAGGATCTCGAAACTTAGGTCTCGCTCCTCGCAATACCGGTTGAGGGGTTGGAGTTGATGATGAGCCGCCATTTATTGACGCCCGCTTCCGTACGAGAAACAACCGAGAAACACACCGCGAGCAGTGGCCTTCCTCGCACGCCCCACTGGCCAGAAAGCGAGCCATCTCGCCGTCCATGAAGCGTAGTTGGTTGGGAATCGCGCCATCCATCAAGACCCCTTGGTGGAAAGGGGCGGGCGGCCCGCTCTTGAACGGGATGCGGACGTCGTTGCGGGTCATGCCGACGACGACCCTGTGGCCGGCGCCGACGTCCGCCCAAGCCCGTCAATTGCGTCGCACCCGGTAACGCATGTAATCCGACTCAGGGGTGCACGAGTCGGCACGCGAGCCGGAGTCCACATGGCTACGCGCGTGGCGCGCAAGGGTTCGTCCTCGCTCGGGAGCGACATCGGCCGCCCTAGGCCGTGTGCTCGTCGCGCGTCGAGGCAAGAGTAACCGACAAGAGGTAGGGACGAGCAGCTCGTTCGGTGACGGTAGTCGAGTCGGCCATCGGCCGGACACTAAATCAATCGCCGCCAGTCCCGAGGTAGGGGCGTTTGAATCGGCAAGCTAGGCCGAGGCGCCGAGGGGTCGGCGCCAAGATGAAGCGTGAAATTGTGAGGACACGCAAATGGGGTCACCAATGCCACAAACCCGCGCAGCATGCGCGGTTGGAATAGGGGCTTGTTGAGAAGAGGGGCTCGCGTTTCGAAGGTGCGATTCTAAGCCGTCAGCTTTCAGCAGACCGGCGGAAGTCGGCTAGTCGCACCCAAGGAGACGGTACCGGCGGTCGAAGGACGGCGGGTCTTCACACGCGATTCGGGCGTGCGGGAAAGCCAAAGCATCTTGCACGGGACGAACCCGCGAGCATCGACACGGCCCGCCACATGGTATAGGCGGGGCGCGAAGATGGCATATGGGGACAACGGATGAACAAATAGTCCGCTAGTTTTTATATAAGAATTCTACCTGCTCGAGTGGGGTCGACTCGCAGCGTGGTGCTGGATTTGCCCGTGCTCGTATGCTATACGGCAGTTTCTTCAAAGGCGGATTTCGGGTGTTGAAGTAAACGCGGACTACCGTGCTTTTGGTACGATGTACAGCTGCGAGCATCGCATGCGTGCCACATTTGGTAGCGCGTACGCAGGCGAACGCGTGCAGCGGTCGCCATGCGGAAAGGAAACCCCAACTACCCTGTACCTGTGCTGGTGCAGTAGTAAACATTCCTAGGAGGCGCCCGATCCTGCTGGCGGTTGATTCCTGCCAGTGATATCGCCTTCTGCTGCTAGCTCATGTAATTATTCCTGCCAGTGATACTCAATTCATATCTATTTATCTGTCAAGGGTCGATCTGATGGCATAGTACGCTGCCTACGGCAGCTCAGTCGACTGATTCGAAGGACGGCACCTGAGTCGCTTCGGCAAGCTGGGTGAGGGACGCGCTCGTGGAATGCGGACTTCAGTGCCGCGTCGCGGGGTGCTGTGTATTCTTTCGAGACTCGGCTTTCCGGGACGCCCAAAAGCGCGGCCTACCCTGACGGCGGAAGGCCCCAACCTCGTGAGCTATGTAGAGCAGGGACCAGCGCCATGCAGGAAAGTCACCACGCGTGCCAGCTCAACGTAAGACTTCCTTGACACATCGATTTCGGGCAGCACCTTTCCCACTCAGCATGCCTGGAATGTACTGACTCGCCCAAGCCGTGCAGGCAGCATAAAGGAGCAAGGCGGCAGAAGGAGGCCTCGCCCACTCAAATAGCAGCAGCATTCCAGGTCTCAAGCGGACGGATTGCAGGGTGCTATGGCGGGCGTTGTTGCGAAGTCTAACAGACATCGCATGCCTGCCTCAGAAAGCTGTCCGCCGTTTGGATGGAGAGCAAGCAGAGTCGCGGATGCGGGAGTATTTGCGGGCAGGAGGGGAACCGCGGTCAGTTCCACTAGAGATGTCCCAGTCACTGCTAGTGTGTTGGAGAGTGTACTTGCATTGGGCGCTCCCGCTTATTTTAGTGATGAGGTGCTGCGCCCTTCACATGCAGGCTGTGGATGTACAATGTCCTCATCACGCTGTGGGCACGCCGGAGCAAGTTAGACAAGGCACTACAAGCCTCGGAACGCGTGTCCAAAGCTGGTCAGCTCCTCGGCCGAACTGCTTTCACCTGACTTGGGTTCATGGCCATTAGCACTGTATGGACACAATCTTCTTGATGATTCACAGGTTTGGAATGGGACATATACACCTACGGCGCCCTGATAGACGCATACAAAAAGGCGCAAATGCCTCCGTACCTGCTTGACAGGTAGGCACACCAATGATACGGATCCCGCCTGCTGCAGTGAACTGCGGCATGCTGGGCCGCCGCTTGAGTGAGGCTGGGGCTGTGCGTTTGGATAGCAGGAAACACGCTCTGAGCGCTCGCGCAGCTCTGGATAGAATGCTGGCCGAAGGGATAGCGCCCAATCACGTGATATATCATTCCATCATGGACTGCTACGCAAAGGCTGCAATGGTGGACGAAGCTTTCCAGACCCTCCAGGTATGCAAAGGGCAATGCAGCTGTGCTGTGGTAGGCGGTAGCACGCATCAACTACAATGCACGGGCGCATGCCTTGTAGCCTGATTGCCATACATTGTAAGTTGCACTGCCCGGGTTCCTGTAGGAGATGGAACGCCATGGACTGAAGCCCACAACAGCCAGTTACAACATAATCATCAATGCCTGCAGTAAAGCCGGACAGCCCTATCGCGCCCAACATATCGTGGAGCGGACAATGCCAGCGTGCAACATCCAAGTAAGAGCTAAAAGACATCCTGGGTGCAACATGCCCTGCTGCCGCTCGCTAGTTTGAGTGCAGAGCTGTGTATCTCTGCGGCGTGCCACCACTGAATATTGGCAATGCTCTCCAGGCGGACACTGTTTCGTGGAATGGTGTATTGGGTGCGTTCGCTCAGGCTGGCCTGATTGACAATGCCTATCACACATGGGTGAAAATGAACGAAAAGGGGCTGCAGCCAACGAGGTGTGTTTGCGCCCGCCGGCCAGATGGGCAGCAGAGACACATGTCTGTTCCTTCATTGCACATAACAAGACTTTGGTTGAGGTGATTGCCTCGCGACGCTTGTGATTGGACAGTTTTGACGTCATCCCTCTGATTTAGGGTGACCGTCTTTCATCTGCATCAAGCTCTCTCTGGAAGCCCCGGATTGCTGGAAGAGCTGCTCCGAGAGGCTCACGACAAGTCGCGCCGTCCATCTCTTACCAGCGGCGCTCAAGTGCCCGGGAGCAACCCGCTGTCAGGTCAGTGCTGCTTGCCATCAGAGGCAGCATTTGCAGGCATGTCAGTTGATTTCACAAGAGGAGGCTGGGTGAGCGCGATACCGGGAGTTGCGTGTCGCTGATGCGTGTGACTGTGCCCCTGCTTCACGTAGAGCTCTCCCGTGTGTATCAACCAGTGGATCTACTGCAGCTGGATCTCCATCGACTATCCAAGCCAGCAGCGCAGTCAGAGCTCCTCTGGCATGTGAACCTCCTTGCCTCAGCCCTGGACAGCGGAAGCCTGGGCCTGGTGCGTCTGCTAGTTGCCGCTGTGCATGTGCTCTGCTTCGCATGAGCTGCCTACCTGCTGACTGACGGATGGCAAACGTAATTGCGCACCATGGCAGAGTGGCGATGGCAAAGGTTGCATCGAGCAGGAGTTGACAATCATAACTGTGCGTGTTTTGCTCGCCTTCCTGATGCGTTTGTTCGCACTGAAAAGCCTCACTCATAACAGGCACAATGCAGGGGGTTGCCATGCATTGTTACGTGTGCGCTGAAGTGGTGGGCTGTGTTGCCAGGGGCGCGGGAGGCACAGCCAGGTGAGGGGGCACGGAGTACTGCAGGGCGCAGTCTCTTTGATCCTCCGGAAGCTAGGCGTTGAGTTCTGGAGGGATCCGAGCAACAGCGGGCGGCTGAAGGTTCCCCTGACGGAGATACACAAGTTGAAGCGGCGGCGGAGGCGGGACAGCGAGCGGGCGAGCATGGTGCAGAGCTTGGCGCTGCGGGGCATGATCATGGTGTGTGGGACGTACGGCATCATTTCCGCCATCTCTTTCCTCAAAGAGTACGCTCAGTACACACGCTAGCGGTGCATGAAAAAGTAGGCATTTTTTTCTAGTCAAGGTTTTAATGAGGAACCACCAAGTTTTGAAATAAAACAAGTGAGAAAATCACTCATCTCGCGTCTCATCATACTGCTATGGCTATGAGACAGATGCGCCCACAGCGCGTCGAAACAATTGAGGTTCATTTCGTCCGAAGTTCGACTGAAGCTACTCGGCCCATGGTCAGCCTCAAGTAGGGTTTGAAAGTGTTTGAATTAGGGATTTTATTAGTCGAGCCTAAAAATCGCAAATATCCCAAGGTCACTTTGAGGCCCTTCAGGGTGTAGGCACAAGGTGTGTGTGTGGTGGCCTTTGCCGCTGCAACAGTGTCCTAAGCAAGCAACCCAAACAGGAGGCAAATTATGTAACCCCGCAATGTATGTGAAGTTAGGGCTGTCGCCATTTACATAGGAGCTCATAGGGAGGGATGTGATCCCTGTGCGAGCGACCCAGTCGACATTGGCAGCCGCAATGCACCCTTGCATGACCCTGATGAAAAGTTCTGCACTTCAAACAAAACCCTTTTGCCGCGCAGAGGTTGCCCGTAGGTTGAGGATATATTGGATCTCGGGCTGTGAATAGCGATAAATGTCCAGACACCGCGTGAGCTTCGACGGAGTCGAGCGTTGTCGGCTTGGTCGAGGAACGCATTCAATTATCGATCTCTCCGAGACCGACGCCGCCTCCGCCTCATTATCCCGCTCCATCGCGCGGGAGTATGTGTCGCAATATACACGACTAGCTAGATCTGCATAGTTGCGACGCCCGCATCCCTCTCGCAACGCCGTGCGGTGGGACTATTTGACCCATAGGTGCTGATAAAGTGGTCATCATGGCGGGCGGAATTTGTAGCGTTCAATACATGAAGCTGCCTCAACCAAGCACGGACTCGAGATGTGCATCAAAGGAAACCATGGGTGGGGATGATGCTGCTGAAGCTCCTGGAACGGACCATGGGGACGATGACGTTTGTGCACACGACGAAGGCATTGAGGCACCCCATGCATCACACACATCAAACATGATGCGGCGGACGCTGCCCCCGTCCGGTCGGGTGGAGAGGTGAAGTCTGTTGCGTACCATGGCCACTGCCTCCATGACGCTCGGTGCCGTACGTGGAAGGATCGAAGGAGATCCCGAGCACCCGTTGGAACGCCCAGAAAGAAATGCCCCGATAACCCCACACCCGATATTGCCACGCGGTAGCTGTTGACGTCCGGGCGGGCGCCGCTTCTGCAAAGGCCCCCACTTCAGATGAGAGCCAGGCAATTGCGAAGCCAATACCCCATCTTGCGTTGCCCGCAGTACTTTAGGAGGGCCTAGGCGTGGTGGTGCAAGTCATGGGCACACCTGCGGATGGGGTTGTTGTGAGAGAGAAGCTCGCCCATTCCGGTGCCCACCTCCTCTTTCAGCTTTTCGGCGTTACTGCCACCCCGCCGCGCATGTAAATGTATATACCCCGGCGAACCAAGTGGGGCGTTCAGCACCGGGATGCCATGGTGGGCTTCCATATTTTGGGCCAATCGATGTCCGCCACCTCCTCCCGGCGCGCAGACACCATGTCGGCGATGTACGCATGCATTTTGTCGAGCGACACCTCAAGCCCCACCAAGCCCTAATAGAGGTGTATAAGGTGTGCAAGGGCCGGCCTGACACGATGCTCCGGCCCACCAGGTACTCATCATTAACGTTGAACTTGCTATCGTGCCGTCCCGCCGGTGGCCTCCAGCGTCTCATCGCACTCCGTCACCTTGTGGTGAATCCCCACGCAGAAGGCTGTTGTGCCCAACGCTGCGCCATGTTGCTCACCATCCTCTGGCCGCAGAAGGCAGACTGGCCGTCTGGGAGCATGAAGGCGTATACGGGGACGAAAGCCAAGAGCGAGGGGGTGACGGGGTGCAGGGGAGAGCATTTCATGCTGTGGCGCGGGATGGCGGCGCCACCACACCATGTCACTGTAGGCGTTGCCAACGTCCGTACGAGTGGTCGAAGGCTGTCGAAGGAGGTGTTCGATGATGGGGCAATAGGAAAATGTATACATACAAAACACTTTAGGGTCATCTGTCGGACCTTGTTAAAGTAAGTAAAATCTGATTGTTTTTGGTGTAATAATGCGTTCAAGCAGAAATGAGGACTAAAATGCGTTTATTGATGAGGACTGCGCTGGAGAAGATGGATACGACGTTCCTGCCGGCGAATTTCTTCGCACCCAACAGTCGCTAGGCACCCGTACAACCTACAGCAGACACACAATCCGTTGGACACTGAGCTGCTAAAAGCGCTTGACCCTGTGCTCAACCCAACTGATGGTGTATGGGTCCCCCGATGAGTGGCTCGAGCGCCATCCTTGGGGCAACTGATCCCATTCCGTGCTCTTGAGCTCACCCTACGCTGAAATCTGCTGGATAAGCCCATCCGCCCATAAATCTGCTGAATACCCTACGCCTGCTGATTGTCTTCAACCACCCCCTTATCATGGCGTCTTAGGTTTTTGTGACGTCAACTTCCCTGTGATGGGATTTTTTGCTCGTGCTAGGCCCCCGTGCGGCCCTAGCCTTATGCGACGGCAAGGCAGTTGCAAGGACAACACAGCGCCAATGAATCAGCCCGCCCACCGCTCTGGGTACATGAGCCAGAGCCGGAGCTTTCGCACCGGAGTGCAATTCATATTCAGACTAAGGCGCCTCAGCAAGCCGCAATCATTACATGGCGGCACCGGCCGAGCGCCTATGCATATGTATACAAGTACCGTGTTGGGGCGTGACTGCGTAATCATGGGACTAGCCACGATGCTATGTGACGCGGCATGACATGGTCCCATGCCACAGGTGCCGCCTGAACAATGTGATTGGATCCTCTACCACAAAACTCCACTAGGTGATCCATTGCCACAGAACCGCTTATCTGGAATCATCACACGCCGGGCTCACGACTTGTCCTTCTTATTCTTGCTCTTATTCGGTTTGCTACTTGTCGGAGGGGCGGCCGGCGCGGCATTGGCAGCAGCGTGGTGCTGCAGCAGCGCCGCCAGTTGCTGCTGGAGCATGAGCTGCTGCTGCATCTGCAGCTGCTGCTGCATTGACGCCTGCGAGCCCGCCGGCGCGGCCGACTGCCCAGCGGGCGCAAACTGGCCCATCCCCATGAAGGAGCCCGGCGTCGGCATGAACCCCTGCGGGCCACGTGAACATGTCAATTGGGGGCGGAGACTGTTTTGGCAGTGCTTGGCGAAACGTGGACACATTCACGATTCATCCAGCTATTATACTTCGGATAATTACTGAGTAAAATGGAGATGTGTCGTGGCTTATCAGTGGCATGCAAATAGTCAGGGAACAAGGGAACCATCCCATTGAACGTGGTGAGCATGCATGGTTTCGGTCTTCCAGTTTCGATAGGAATTCACGCAAGACGGCGCTGCACCTGCGGCATGTGCGACGTGCCCGCCCCGGCCTGCGCGTAGCTGCTCATCATCGCAAGCGTCGACAGGAGCGCCGGCAGCTGCGGCGCGGCGGCGGCGGAAGTGGCGGGCTGCGCTACGGGCACTGGCACCGCCGGGGTTGGCATCATCTGCGGATCAGGCAGCGGGTCAGCGCCAGCTCCCGTTGTCTAATTGACATCGCATATATCTATGCGTACACACTCACATTGCTTCTGCACCGTAGACATCATTCACACATTGTAAA
Source organism: Tetraselmis striata (assembly GCA_006384855.1). Lineage (NCBI taxonomy): Eukaryota > Viridiplantae > Chlorophyta > Chlorodendrophyceae > Chlorodendrales > Chlorodendraceae > Tetraselmis > Tetraselmis striata. Next base: position 36,696 of record VCJN01002586.1, read on the forward strand.
TATACAAATAGACTCACTGCCATGTATATGTTCAGATCGTGATTTCCATATATCGCACAGCTACAATCAACGCATATAAACCAAAGACTTGAAAGAAAAAACACGATGTATCAATGACAGCAGGTTGCAGGCACCTACCCCTGGCATGGACGCCGCAGGGCTCGGCTTCACCGCCGCCTGAGCCGCTGAGGCCGGCGCCGCTTGCGGCTGTTTGGCCGGCGCCGGTTGCTTGGCGGAAGGCGCTGGCTGGCTGGTGGCTGGCGGCGCCGGCGCGGCGGCGGCAGGCGCCGGCTGGTTTGTTGCTGACTGTGGCCGTTGTTTGGCGGCGGACGCCGGTGCCGCCTCCGCCTTTTTGGCGGTTGGTGTCGCCTGTGACGGAACGGCGGGTGCCGGCTGGCTTGCCACCGGCGTTGCCTCCGGCGGCTTCACCGCTTCCGCCGGCTGGCTGGCGGTCGGCGGTGCCTGCAGCTGTGTAGCCGCGGCGGACACTGGCTGGCTGGTCGCTGCGGGCGGCGGCTGGCTGGCGGTTGATGGCGGCGCCTGAGCGACAGGATGAGCCGGGTGGGTGGCGGCGGGCGGAGGCGCCGTGGTGGCTGCCGGGGGCGGCTGCGCGGCCCGGCCCGGCACTAGCGGCTTGGACACGTAGCGGGCGGCCACGGATGTATTCGTGGCTGGCGTTGTGGCGGTGGCGGCGGTAGCGGTGGCGGCGGTGGAGGGCGCAGGGGCTGCGGGGGCGGCGGGCGGCACAACCCCCGCTACGGGCGCCCCCCCCAGCAGGGGCGCTGCGGGGCCGGTGGGTGCCGGCTGGCCAGGCTCGGGCTTGAGCGGCACTGCGCCAATCGGCACGGCCCCCGACCCGGGCGGCTCCGGCTTGGGAAGCTTGGGCGCAGGCTTGGGCGTCACGTGTGTCATGGTGAAGGTGCTCATGGCGGCTTGAAACTCGGGGCCTGTGCAACCCATCGACCCGCTCGGACTCAGCACCTACCAACCTTATCTTTAGCTAAAGCCTAATACAGCAAGCAGCGGCTGCAGAGGGGGGACAGCCGCCGAATAGGAAGGGGGGTTCACGCCTGTGACGACTCGCATAATCACCGCTTTCATCTAAGATCTGTCCTAGTGTTACTTATTGGAAACAAAACCTTGGTCATTTTGCGGCTTCCCGAAAGAGAGACTTTGGGAGGCGGCTGCTACGTCTGTGGATCGAAACATCACTACTAGAGCGACTGCCCTCAGAAAGCAAGACGTGCTCCGAGTGCGGGAAGAAGGGTCACCTTGCCAAGCGTTGTCGGAAGGCAAACCCAGGCTCAAGCACACTGAGGTTGGGCTTCTGGGTTGTGGCCAAAGGCGCTATGCGTCCGGCTTTTGGGGAAAGTAGGGAGGCGGCGCACCTGGGGCATCTAGGTTCTCCATGGCCGTGGTGGCACCGATGAGCGGGACGTCGCCTGCCACGCCTGCTGCGCGCTTGACAGCCTGCAGCAGCGACGTTGCCTCCTCGGGCGACACCGCGTCCACCACCCCCACTGCGCGGACCACCTCCCGGGCGCCACCGGGCACAGGCGGCGCTGGTGTGGCCGCCAGCCCGACAGCGGGCTCTGTGAGGTCGGGGCTGAGCGTCGTCAGGAGGCTGCGCGTATACTCTGGCAGCGCGATGTTGGCGCGGTTGCGGTTCTCTACCGCCCCGCTGTGCAGCGCGGTCAGCAGCACCTGCGCTGGCATACCATCTGCGCATGGGGGGGGGGGGGGGGGGGGAGATGAGGAGGGCTGTGGAGAGCCATTAACATATGCCGTTATTAAACAGTTGCAGTCACAATGCGCGTAGTATATGTATTATATAATAGCTAAGGATATGTATATAATACATAAATGACTAGTGACACATAGTTCTCTGGGTACTATGCATGAATGCGTATTTCACCTGCCGTAGCACCCCAGAAAACGCTCTGCCCGGCGCTGCTGCGGCCCGACGGCGCGTCAGGAATCAAGACGTGCCGGTAAATCTATAATGGGGAACATTTCCTTATAATAAGCGTTAACGTCGCTGCGCCCCGGGACGCCACCTTTCAACATTGCAGCACCAACCCAAGGGGGGGTGGGGGGGGGGGGGGCGCACCCCCCAGCTCCGCCAGGCCGGCAATCAGGATCCGGCGCATCTTCTGCTGCAGGCCGTCCTGGTGCGCGGGCCCCAGCGGCGGGCCGCCGGCGGGCGTGGCGCCCCGGGCGCGAGCCCAGGCGGTGAGCAGCTGCCGGTAGCGCAGGCAACAGTCGGCCGGGGCGCGGCTGGGTGTCTCCCGCCTGTGCCGCACACACGTCCGGTGCCACGGAGGCCATCATCAGTAGTCCCCCCAGGGGGGGGTCATTACAGGACACTCCGTATATTCCATAACAACTCATACTCATATTGTAATGGGTGCTGATGAGCGTAAAGAGGAAAGGAGGCAGGTGGCGGCACCTGCGGCCGCGGATCCTGAAGGGCAGGCCAGCCGCGCCTCCAGCGAGGGCCTTTGAGACAGCAAGCCACGCGATCTGGTACTCCTGCAGGCGGGGGCAATGCGTCGGTGGCGCCGTCAGTCGGAGCGCCTGGCGGGGGGGGGGGGGGGGGGGGGAGGCATCTCATACGCCGAGGCAGACATGCAGGCGGGAGCGTTTCGTCGGCGGTCAGAGCGGATGTGTAGTGCGAAGGGCGAAGTGCGTAGCGCGGTGGCATCGTTTCTTTGTTTGCGACACCGCGGTGTGGACGCTGCTGACGGAGCTGAAATCACGCATGAAATGACGGAGTCCTACGCGATTTAGCCGCCACTGACATCCTGCGGCTTCCCAGAGCCTCATCTACAGCACTTTTCAGCCAAACCAAAACGTAATACTCAACACTGTCCCTTCGGTTTGCACGCAGGGCTCGTGTTGCCACGCGGCAGAGTCTACCCGTACAGGAAAGCGAGCGGCAAACCCAAGTTCCGAGCGCAGAGAAGCGCCATCTGCCGCCAAACGAAAAGCTGCTCAGTAGCGGCCGTAGCAACGCGTTGAAACACCGGGAGCCCTCTCAAATTGGCTGGCTCAGCCTGTGGCACCCCCTGCGGGCGGAATCCATGCGCAGTAGGGCGCAGACGGCCGAATACTTGTCCGCGACGCTGGTGGAGGGATGCGCTGGGAAGCCCTGATGGGGGTCCTGGGGGGAGGGCTCCACCTGGGAGCTCAGAGCCGCTTCGGGCTTTAGCTTCCTCTGCGCCAGATACACCTGGATGATGACGCACAGCACCACGTCCTCCGCGGTCGACCAGGGCACGGTCGCCTGGCACAGCAGGCGCATGCCGCACATCAGGGCGCAAAGGGGGGTGGGGGGGGGGGGGGGGGGGGGGCTCTAGCTCCCTTTCTTGTCCTGGCTAGCCAGCCCATGCGGCAACAGCGGCAGGTAGTTACGATGGCCCGCCACGGTGGGATGCACCAATCAAGGGAACAGGACAGCCGCAGCTGTGTTTGCCTCTGTCTCTGCGCGTACACACAACAACACGACATGGACCCAACACACACACGCAAACGCCAGCAACACTTCATTGGGTGCACGGGTCGAATAATGAACAAATAATGGACTCTTCCGTGCCGTAGAGTTGAGACTGCCTGTTTCATTCGAGACGGATCTAGTTTCCCTTCTTTGCCCCGGGAAGGGGGGGATAAAAAAGCAAAGCAGCATAGAACCCAAACTGTGGTTTAATTTGGGACACACACCCACGGACACAGAGGATGTATGTATGTGTGAGTGAGTGATATGTTTGACACGCCAGCGCAGGTCAGGGTGGGTGTCGCACCGAAAAGGGGACAGTGTCGCTGGTGTCCTCCTCGCTGCCACTGTCGCTGGCCTCCTCGACGTGGGCCCGCTTGCTGGGCGGGCCGGCGTCGGCTGCGGGGGGCAGCACCCCGTTGGCCGCCATGTCCGCCAGGCGCCGCTTGGCCGCCGCGCCCACCGAGCCGGGGCGGCGCAGCGAGGCACACTCCTCGCCCGCCTCGCTCGGAGCGCTGGCCGCCGAGCCGCTGCGCACGCCGCTGGCGTGCGACGTGGTGGCGGAGGCCGGGGCGCTGGGCACCACGTGGCGCAGCTTGGGGTTGCGCGCCAGGCTGCTGGCCAGTTGCCTGCGAGGGGGCCCGCGGCACGCCAGGCAGCCATGAGTGCGTGTGGGCGGCCGCACGGTGCGGAGGGAGAAGGGGCAGGGGCGGGTCGCCTAGCGCCTAATCAGCCGGGGTGCTCATAACCCGTCCAGAGGCTCATGTGGTCTCCGCCACCCTGGGAGACCTCAGCGCTCGGGAGAGAGATATATGCAAGCCTGTCCGGCGGGGTATGTTTGGGTAGTAAATGCTGGCTTGGGATGGGGAGCTTTGGGGGCTTCAAAGGGCTGTTGGCCCTGCTTGCGGGTGTCGTTTTTTCCTTTTCCTGTACTTTCCGTGCATTCTCTGGACGCTATCCCTGCAACCAACCCATATTTGTTGCGGGTGTCGAGCTGCCCCGCTTCCCCCTCTCTAGCTTGCGGGCTAGTACGGTGGTGAGTTTGGGGTCATGGGCGGCTGCAGAAGCACTGGAGAGTACCGTGAATAGTCATTCCATCCTAAACGGACAGCGGAGCCACTCAATGCCGGGGCTGGGTAGGGCGCGGCGCCCGCTCACCTCTGGTACTCCTCGTTCTCCTCCTGCACCTCCTGGTCCATCCGCGCCGCCTCCTCCCGCCGGCGCGCCGCCGCCTCCTCCTCCTCCTTGGCGCGGCGCGCCTTTTCCTCCAGCCACGCCTTTTCCACCTGCGCGCCACCCCCGTCCCGCCAGGCACCGTCAGCGGTTGGCAGCCTGGAGACACCCGAGCCAGCATATACACATGCGGATGGGGGGGCGCGGGGGGCAGCTTGCCTTCTCGCGGTAGGCAGCGTCCGCAGCAGAGCGGTCCCAGTCCTCCACCAGGTCCTCCTCCTCGTACTCCGCCTCCGCCTCCGCCTTTAGCCGCTCCAGCTCCTCCAGCTCCCACTCCTCTGACGTGAAGGCGGCCTTCCCGGAGGCCGCAACCTGCTGCTGCGCCAGCGCCTGCACGACGGGGCGCGCGGCACGGGGCCATCTCACCATCAGAATGCTCAGTCCACGAGACAAGAGGGGAATCACGTGCATAAATAGAATAAAACGCAGGAATGGCGAAGTGGCACCCATCACGCATACGATGCAGCATATACGTCATGAGTAGCGCTAGGGGAAATGAGTTATGAGTTACCCGTAGCACAATAATAACAATTATACATCGCCCTGTCGATATCCCGCTGCCGTTGTCGAAGCAAGTAGGTGAATTAGGAATCATTGAAAAATCACAACCTATCGGTCGGTGAGCGTTGGAGGGAGGGGGCACCTCAAGGTCAACCTCCGGCATGCGCGTCTCGATGAGCCGGACGGCGTACCGCTCCACGGGACACAGCGCCTGTTGCAGCGCGCCTGTGTCCGGTTCGCCGGCGGCCGGGGCGGAGGCGTCTGGTGGCAGCGGGTCCTTGCTGCCACCGGGCGGCTGCCCGGCCGCCGACGGTGCGGCTGCTTCCCCAGACGGCTCGGGCCCGCCTTGCTCGCCCTCATCCCCCTCCTGACCTTCCTCCTCGCCCATCTTGGCCGAGGCTTCCGCGTTGAACTCCGCCTCCTCCGCCGCCACCTGCATTGCGACATGGGCCAACAGCATCAGCGCTCTGTGCGGCCATGAGAAATCCATTTGTGCAGAGCCCGTCACAAATATCGGGCCGACAGAGCATTCACAACTTGCACTCGAGCGGCGCGACGCAGCCACCCTGACCTCTGTTTCTAGCGCCTCTGCCGCCGCTGCGTCCGTGGCGTCCTCCACGCTCCGCATCGCCGCCTTGACATCCTCGACAGACATGCCCGCGGGAAGCGACTTGGCGGCAGAGGCGCCGCCCAGCAAGTCCCTGCGCAGCGTGCACAGTCAGGCGTCTGAATGCTGCCCATAACAACTCTGCAAATGATTCTAATCAGTGCAGAGGAAGGAGGAGGGAGGGGGGAGCATCGCAGACACAAGTGATGAACATACATCTACGTCATATGCGCAATAATTATTTTCGCCCCCGGGATTGCAATAGTGAAACCACATACGCACACACAGGCACTTGGGGTAGACACAGGGGTAGGAAATGCACAAAGGGTGGCAGGGGGCCATGTCCCTGCGTACTTGGGGTTGAGCTTGTCGAAAAAGTCGGTCGTGAAGCCGCCCGACTGGATGGCAAGGAAGTCGAGCTGCCGCTTCTGGTCGCCCTTCCGCAGGATGTTCTCCTCGATGGTGTTGGTGCTGACAAGGCGGTAGATGTGCACCTCGCGCGTCTGCCCAATGCGGTGGCAGCGATCCTGCGCCAAGCATGCCAGCGAGCCAGGCAGCCGCGTCAGCCACACCCTCAATTCCTTTCACGCGCGCCCAGAGGTGTGGGTATGTGTGTGTGTGTGTGTGTGTGTGTGTGTGTGTGTGTGTGTGCGTGTGCGTGTGCGTGTTGGGGGGGGGGGGGGGGGGGGGGCAGGACGGAGGCTTGCTCCCACCTGCGCCTGCGCGTCCATGGCCGGGTTCCAGTCCGAGTCGTAAAACACCACAGTGTCGGCGCCGGTAAGGTTGATGCCTACGCCGCCAGCGCGCGTGGACAGAATGAAGGCGAATATCTTGGGGTTGGTGTTGAACTTTTGCATCAAGATCTGAACATGGCATGTGCAACAGGGCATGCTATTGTCAGGGGGCGGTTCGGGGAGGCGCCCGAAGGGATATGGGGTGAGGGCGGTGTAAGGCATACCACAGGCAAGCAAGAGCCATAATGTGTGAGCGTCAGGGAAGGGGAGTGGGGATCGCAGCCGCCCATTGACCTGCCGCTCCTCCGGCTTGGTGGAGCCATCCAGGCGGAGGTAGGTGTACCCGTGCAGGTTGAGGAAGCTCTCCAGCACGTCCAGCATCTTGGACATCTGCGTGAAGATGAGCACCTTGTGGCTGCCGGCCTTCAGCCGCCGAAGCAAGACTGCCATCTCCTGCGGGTGGCAGCCATTGGGGGCGGCTCACCGGAGAGCGAGCACAAGCTGGCCACATGCGCCGGGGTGGCGCGCCCCCTCTGCCTAGTGCAGTAGGCTTTAATGCCGGGCAGGCTGCCTAGTCAGGCACGCCGCTGCACCTGCAGCTTGCCGCAGTCAAACTGGATGAGCATTCTGTCGGGGAAGAACAGCTGCTGGCGGACGTGCGACGCATGCAGCAGGCGGTTGTCCTCCAGCCGCACGCACGCGCGCGCACGCGCCAGACGCGTGGCTGCCGCCCGCACTGCCGCGGCGTCGGGGCGTGAGGTCCGCAGCTCCGGCAGGCGCGCGCGCGCCTTGGGGATGGCGAAGGTGAAGCGGCTGACGATGGCTAGCAGCGCGTCGTGCATTCGCTCCAGAGGGGACATCTGCGAGGAGCGGGCAGGGCGGAAGGGCATCAGAGGCCGCTGCGGGCTGGCACACTTACACGCACATTCACAGAGTGACGGCAGGGGCCACTGAGGGAGCGACCCACCAGATCAAGCAGCGCGTTGCTGTAGTGCAGGTGGCGGCCCGGGGTGGCCATCTCGCGGAACAGCACGTCTGCCGGGCGGAAGAGCGCCACCACTGCCGCGCGCAGGTCGCGCCCGAGGAAGGGGCGCGCCGCAGCGCAGCGGCTGGCGCTCAGCCTGGCCTGCGCGGCGGTGCAGCGCAGCCGCCATGCCTGCTGGCACTGCCCCAGCGCTGCCATTGAGGCCAACACAGCGGCGCACGCGCCGTCGGAGGGACTCGGCAGGCCTTGCGCGGCCAGAGCGCGCCGCAGGTCACGCGCAGTGGGGGCGTTGGGTGTGCGCCCGGCAGCAGCTGCGTCCGCAATGTGCCGCAGCTTGATGTCGCTGAGCGCCTCGGAGTGAAGCGGCAGCGTTGCCAGGCCGGAGCGCATGCAGACCGCCGCCTCCACCAGCGCCTGCGGGGAAATGGTGGCCAGCTTCCGCTCAGCGACGCGCTCTCGGAATGCGAAGAGGGGTCGAAAATGGAAAGGGGCTTGGGTGCCTGAGGGTCTGTTTCCTGCCACACAAGGATAGTAGCCAGTGACGGGGGCGAATCCGCAATGATAGGGGAGCAGGGGGGGGGGGGGGGGGGGGGAGTACCTGCTCGGCGCCGCCCCGTAGGATGGCGTCCGCACCAAGCTGCAGCTCGGCGACGCGTGCCGCCTCCCAGCTGGCCATCTCCTCGTGCTGCGTGAGCACTAACCACGGCAGCTGCTGCACCAGCCAGTCGTCCTTGTGCCGCATCCATGGCCCTGCCGCGTCCCAGCGGGCGCCCTGGATGGCAGGCGACGGGTGCGCAAGCACCAGCGACGGCACCGCCAGCGACAGTGGCTCCATGTCGTAGGAGGACACAATTGGGCGGCCGGCAAACATGTCGGGATGGTTGCAGACCTAGCGATCGCATGGGCCATGGGGAGAGGGGGGCTTCAGCAGGCTGGCAACGTGCCGCAGACAAAGAAGGGGAGGTGGTGGGGGTGGGAGGGGGGGTTAGAGAGTGCCGTAGTATCATCTTGGTTCGCCATTGGCACATCCTTGCACATCATAGAGATGACACTGTATAAGCATGCAACACTGTGTTTGGGGGTGAAAGAGGGGAAGGGGGGGGGTGGGGGGGGGGGGGGTACCTTGCGCAGCTGCATCAGCACGTTCATCATGCCGATGAATGAGCCGCCCGCAAGCGTGTCGCGCGTCTGCCCGCTGGCCATGTACTCCTCGTACAGCGTGCGCTGCCGCTTGCTGAGCTTGCAGTAGAGGACGTGGTCGTACTTGCGCGGCAGCTGCTTCTCCACATCCATCTTCATACGGCGCAGCAGGAACGGGCGCAACACGCCGTGCAGCCGCTCTACCAGCCGCTCGCCCGCCTGCGTGTTGGATGAGCCCGCGTCCTCGCCCGCCTCCACCAACCCATTCAATGGGTTGCAGAACCAATCCTTGAACTGCAAGTATACAACGGCCGCTAAGGCGCAGCCCGCCGCCACACTAAATTCAGGCAGGTAAAGCAGGTATGAGCGGCAGGCAGGCTTCCTTGCAAGGCCTTGCCTGATCGTGGGAGTGGAAGACGTGGGGCATGAGAAAGTGCATGAGGCTCCAGAGCTCCATGAGGTCGTTCTGCAGCGGCGTGCCGGTGAGCAGCAGCCGGCGGTTGGCGTTGAAGTTGAGCAGCGTCTGCCAGCGCTGGCTGCGCCAGTTTTTGATCATGTGCGCCTCGTCCAGGATGAGATAGCGCCACTTTTTGCGCCGGAACATCTGCGCAAGAGAAGGGGGAGAGAAAGAGGTGTCAGTGCGCGGCTGGCTGGCTGGCTTAAGGTAAGGCTGGCTGGCTGACAGCTGAACAAGGGGAGCATGCTGGCGGGTGTGGGCGTGCCTTGGCATCGGCCAGGATCAGGGTGTAGGATGTGATGCAGACATGGAACGAATTGGGCTTGGACCAGCCCTGGCGCTTGAGCTTGCGCTCCTTGGCGTTGCCATAGTAGGTGAGCAGCTTGAAGGCGGGGCAGAACTTCTTGAACTCCATCTCCCAGTTCAGCATCACGCTGGTGGGCACCTGTCCGCGGGCATCGCAATGAATGCACCACCGCATCAGTTGTGCAGCACTGCCCGCGGCTCATGGCGATCAGCCGAGCAGAGCAGCAGGCCGCCGCACCACAATGAGGTGCGGCCCCCAGATCCCCTGCTCGCACGCGAGGTGCGCCAGCAGGCTGATTGTCTGCAACGTTTTGCCGAGGCCCATCTCGTCCGCGAGGATGCCGTTCAGGCGGCGCTCGTTGATGGTGACGAGCCACTCCAGACCCACGTGCTGGTACTCCCGCAGCTGCGCCTTGATCAGGAAGGGCACTGGCACCTACATGGACGCAGGCAGGCCGTTTGCTCATCCATAAAATCAAACCCATCCAAACCTATGCCGGGCCCCTCTGATGCTAGTATTCGCCCATGCTGCCCCCTCTCTCTCTGCCCCCCACCACCTCTCCTACGTCCCAACACACACACACACACACACACACACACACACACACACACACACACACTACTGTCACACTCTACAGGTGCATTTACCCAATCCAATCCAAGTGCCACACAACTAGAGCTCAGCAAATACCGCAAAGCTGGTCCAGGTACGTTCCAAACTTCAGCAGCATATGCATGATTAGCTCAAAAGACACCTCTGTCACACACACACACACACACACACACACACACACACACACCCACCCACACACACACACACACACACACACACACACGGCCAGTCACGATGAGTAATGGGGATGGGCGGATACCTTGACGTCGGCCGTCTGCAACGTGTTGCCCATTGGCTGCGAGTCCCGTGCCATCTTCGTCACGCTGTCGATCTGCTCCTGGTTCTGCAGGCGTTCCTTGTGGCCCCCACCCCCATCCCCATGCCCATCCCCATCCCCATCCTCCACCACCTCCATGTCCTCCCCCCCATCTGCCACCGCCTCCGCCTCTTGCTCTCCCTCGTCCTCATCTTCCGCCTCCCCATCTTCTTGCTCACTGGCTCCCCCCTCCCGTCGGTACATGCGCAGCAGCTCCTCGACCGGCATGTCCGCCTCCGCCGCTAGCGCCGCACGCTCCGCCTCCGCCGAGACGCCACCGCCGGCCTCCGCGCCCGCCAGCGCCTCCTCCTCCTCCAGAGTCGCCTCGTCGTCCTCGCTCTCCTCACCCTCACCAGCAACATACTCCCCGTCGTTGTCCTCGCCCGCGGCTTCCCCCACCTCCTCGTCCAGCACTGCCGCCATGGTCACCTCCCCGCCGCCCGCCATGTTCCCCGCCTCTTCCGCCTCCCCACCATCCGCCTCAGCACCGCGCTGGTACATGCGCAGAAGCTCCTCGATCGGCAGGTCCGCCTCCGCCGCCAGCGCCGCACGCTCCGCCTCCGCTGATGCAGCACCGCCGGCCTCCGCTCCCGCCAGCGCCTCCTCCTCCTCCAGCGTCGCCTCGTCATCCTCCTCACTCTCCCCGTCCCCCAATTCAAAATCGCCATCGCCCTCCTCCCCCTCCTCCTCGCCCGCCTCCTCTGCGGAGGCCAGCGCGCGCGCCAGATCCGACGGCGGAACGGACGGCCCAGCCGCCTCATCTATTGCAGGCTCAGCTGACGCCGGCGCCCCGCCTGAAGCCGCAAACGCGAGATCACAACAGAACATCACAGCTGTCAAAGTGATCATCACAGCAACTTTGGAGAAGCGGGAGAGGGAGAGGAATGAGGGCGGGGGGGTCGTGGCTCTACCCCAACCCCTCCCCCGGGGAGCGCAGGAAGGGTGATGGGGGGGGGGGGGGGGGGGGGGTGTGGGGCCTCCGGTCGCTCTGCCTCACCCGTATCGACGCAGCAGCTCCTCAATCGGCAGGTCCGCCTCCGCCGCCAGCGCCGCCCGCTCCGCTTCTGCCGCCGCTGCACCTCCAGCCTCTGCGCCCGCCAGCGCCTCCTCCTCCTCCAGCGTCGCCTCATCGTCCTCGTCCTCACCCTCTGAGCCGACCAGCTCAAAGTCGTCATCGCCGTCCTCCTCTCCCTCGCCCGCCTCCTCCGCCTCCCCTGCTGAGGCAAGAGCGCGCGCGAGCTCCGACGGCGGCTGCGGCTGCGACGGACCTGCCTCCTCCATACCATGCGCTGCTTCAGCCGTTGTGGGCGCTCCACCTGCAACCACCAACGTCGCCGCAGCCCTCTCACCTCTACCGCAACCAAGATGCTGCCGGCGGCATGAAGCATGGAGGTCGGGCACAAGGCAGATTGCTCTGCCAACCAAGCGGGGACCAGGCTGCCAAGGGGGAGGGGGGGGGGGGGAGCTCACCGCCATATCGGCGCAGCAGCTCCTCAATCGGCAGCCCCGCCTCCGCCGCCAGCGCGCTGCGCTCTGCCTCAGCCGCCGCGGCGCCGCCCCCCTCCGCGCTTGCCAGCGCCTCCTCCTCATCCAGCGTCGCCTCGTCGTCCTCGCTTTCCGAGCCACCCTCACCAGCCATGTACTCCTCCTCAACCCCCTCTGCGTCCCCAATCTCCTCCTCCTCAACCAAGTCCACCATCATTGCCTCCCCCTCCCCCTCCTCTGCACCCTCCTCCCCTTCCTCCTGCCCCTCCTCCTCCTCCTCCTCTCCCTCCTCCCCCTCCTCCTCCTCCTCCACCCTCTCCTCGCCCGTGTCCTCCATCTTGCCATCCTCCGCCTCCTCAGCAGCGGCAGACCTACGTCCCAGGACCGCAGGCAGGCTTAGATGCCGCAGTCATTATGATGTGTGAAACATTGTTGCTATTCTCCACCAATGTGTGTGACGACTAAATCCATTAAACATTCAAAGACCATTTTAACAAAGGTGCCACCGGAATGTTGGAATCAAACCTCCCCCACCGATAGTGACCACATCGAAATTTCAAGAAAATATCCCCCCCCCCCCCCACCACCATTGACTACCCGCCCCGCGTACCACCCACCTGAGGTTGCTGGCGAGCATGGAGGAGTAGCGCTCTGTCTGGCCCATCAGGAAGTCCAGCTGCTGGTTGAGCAGCTCGTTCTTTTTCTGCAGCACCGCTTGGTTGGTCTTGTATGCCACCACGCGCTCCGCCTGCCCAGTGTCGGCAGTACCCCCGCAACCGGCAGCAGTCAGGGTTTTGCAAACCTTGCGTATGCCATATGACCCTGTCACGCCTATCACCTTGCAAGCCTTATGAGCACTACGCATGAAACCTCCTCACCGTATTCTGCACTTCAAATGATATATTCCTCATCAAAGTAACCAATATTTATCAATGTTATCACTGTTGATGATTATAATCACATCATATTTAGTCAATAAACCCTCGCCATAGCACCCAGCCGGCACACCTACATGTAGGGGAAGACAGGGCCCAGCACGGGAAGGGAGGGGAGGGGGGGGGGGGGGGGGGGGTAGGTGATGCATGCCAAGCCTGAGGTCTGGTTGCTTTTTCCTGCTCATATCAATACGCTGAGGATGGCACCCGGCATCAAGCGGCGCCCAAATCACAGCAGTGGCGGCGGCGCACCTTCTGCCAGAACTTGGTCACCTCCCCGGCAATCCACTTGGCGCGGCGGCGCAGCTTGGCGGAGGCGGCCTTCTCGCGCGCCTGTGCACGCGACTCCACGTCCAGGTTGCTGCGCTTGGCCAGACCCGCAAAGCGCCGGCTCTGCATGATCTTCCACTTGCGCTCCCTGAGGAGTGCCGCCGCAGATCCAGGGCAGGGCAAGGGTGAGACCAGGTGTGTGTGCCATTTTCCCAACCCCCGGCTCCCTTTCCCCTGGCTGCACCTGCAACAAGCGGTGGGGTGAGGCAGGCGGGCTGGGCCCACCGGCTGAACTCCTTGGATAGCCAGGTCATTTCCTCCAGGAGGAACTCCCAGTGGACCTTGCGTGGCTTTGGCTCCGGCAGCAGCGGAAGGATGCGGACGGGCTTGGCTGCTCTCGCGCGGATGTCGGCCGCTCGCTTTGCATCATTACCCGATGGCGGGGGCAGGAGGGGGGGAAGACGAGGGAGAGGAGAAGGGCGGGGGTAAGCTCTGCGTGGCTCAGCGTAGATTGCGAGCGCCCCATCAGCATACAATGCTCCCATGTGGCCCGCTCAGCCCCACCTGCAGCACTTCTCGCTCCGCGTCGGTGAGCTCCACCACCTGCTCCTCCTCGGATCTGGGAAGGTTGTAGCGGAACGCCGCCTCAAGTTGCTCCAGCAGCCTCCCGGGGGGCGCAGCCACTGGCACCTCCTCCCCGTCTCCACCAGCGTCACCGCTGCGGTCATCCGAGTCGCCACCACTGCTGCTGCTGCTACCGCCGCCACTAGACTCCTCATCTGCACTCTCCTCCTCCTCTTCCCCGGCAGTGGAGGGCAATGATTGTGAGGGTGCGGTGCTAGGTCCGTCTGTCGAGGGACGGAAGCACAGGGGAGAAGGGGGGTAAAGGGGAGGGCGCGGGGGAGCGTCATGGCGGAGACAGAGGGACAGCAGTGTGGGGGCGGAGGGATGCAGGCGAGCGCTGGCTGACTGCACTAGCTCGCACCACTGGCATCGCGTGTTGAGCGCCGGGGCCGCCCGGAGGGTCTGTCGCGCGCGGAAGAGGGAGACAGGGAAAAAAGGGGGAGGGCGGGGGGGGGGGGGGGGGGGGGGGGGGGCTGGTTAGACCTTTGGTCGGCCTGCTGCAAAATGTGCCCCATACTTGACATGTCCCCCACATCTACTGCAAGCATGCCCCCTTATGTGCACAAGCTTGCCCCTTTCTGTATAAAAGGCTGCGTGGCACATTATTCTTCACGGCCATGCACATAAAGTAGATTATGCCTGTTGCCTTCACCAGCGAGTCACTGCAATCAAGTCTTCCCCAAAGCCCCTTAGCAAGCCCGTAGCACCCTTCAGAGCAGGGCGCAAGCTGCGCTCCAACCGCACACATCACCGCTGCTGTATTCCTCCCAACCCCCTCATTTAGCTCTTCCATCTGCCTGTACATGTGCCAGCAGCGCCAACGGGGCAGTGGTGGCGGCAGCATGCGCAGTCCCACCGTTGATTGGTGGCCCCGCCACCACCAGAGGTCTGCGAGGCACGCCGGGAGGGAGGCCCGTCGCTAGCCGCCGCCCTCCCCTTCCCCTTTCCCGGCTTGGCAGCGTGGCTGGGCCTCCCGCGTGACCGACCGGTGGGGCTGCGCGGGGAGAAGGGCTGTGCCTCCCCGCGAGGCGTGTTGCCGCCGGAGCGGGGGGAGGGGAGCGGCGGCGGCGCGCGCGGGGAGGTCAGCCCGCAGCGTGTGCGTGTGCGCGTGGCCACTGTGGCGGCAGCGGCAGCCTCGGCCTCGGCCTGCGCGCGAGTCGTGCGCCGCTCTGGCCCCGCATTGATGCCCCGATCCGCAGCAGTCACCGAGGTGCGGATGGGCCGCCCCTGCGCAGCGAAAAGACAGGGCATGCCTAAGTGGCACGCCTGATGGCGCCCCCTTCCCCGCGCTGCCCCCCTATACGAGTCGGGCCACGGGGCTCACAGTCTGTCGATCCCCTTCGTTAACCTGCCACAGGACATTGCAACATGCCAAGGGTGGGGCAAAGGGATGGGAGGAGGCAGGGGGGACAGGCAGATGGGATGTACCCGCATCACCAGCTCTTTGCAGTCGTCCATCAGCGCGCACAGGCAGCACCCTGAAGCGGGGCGCCCCCTCACGTGTGTTGCGGCTTCCTGCAGCGGACGGCCTTTCCTGTGCGAGTGCCCCGGGGCTGTCGGGCAAAGGGAGCAGATAAGGGGATGGGAGGGGGGGGATTTCACTCATGCGACCTTGGGTTGCCCCTTCATTCGGGCTCTCGCCTCGGGGGCTGTGGGGGGGGGGGGGGGGGGGGGGGGGGGGGCGGTCGTTGGCATTATTGGAAGACGACCATGCCGGAGTGACAGCATACTCGAGTGAATGGGACAGCTAGTGTAACCTCTCCCCCGCCCCCCCCCCCCCCCCCCCCCCCCCCCCCCCGCCCCCGCCCCAGCGCCCTCCGCGCCCCCCTTTATCTCCGCGCTTTTCCTCTACCCTATCCTTCCTCCGCACCCCTCTGGGCACAGTGAACTGTGCAGCGACCGGCACCGACTCGCCGCCAGCCAGCCGCCGATCGGCGTTCTCCCAGCAGAGGGCGCCACCCTGGCTTCCCCCCGGACGCATGGGACCTATGCACGCACCGATTATTGCCAGGCGGGGAGCGCCTCTGTTATGCGCTACTGGTGTGGGCTACCAGGCGAAGGGTCCCGTATGCTGAAAGAGCACCGGCACTAATGAGTGAAGCGGCTGAGTGCGGGCTGAGGGCGGGGGTGGCCGCTTGCTCCGGGGTCTCCGAGGAGAGGGCGGGCCGTCCGGCGGGTACTTGTACAGGGTACACTACATAGTTACATGAGCTAGCTGCAAAAGGCGATCAGGATACCACCCGAATTGGCAATAGGAAACATCCACTACAGTAGGTACAGGTACGTTACCGTGGTAGTAGAAATCCAATCCAGCAAGCCAGGGGCCTGAGCATATATAGAGCTGGGATTCGTCCGCACTTGAGGCTTGAATTGGAAGTTTGATTACCGGGAGCTGCCCGAATAAGATGGCTGGCATAAAAGTGAAGTAAAGCTCGCCCCATCACTTGACCTCTTGTGCCAACTGCAGTCGCAGGCCTGGCATAGCCCTAAGACCAGTCCCTCATTCGAACCCCGAAGGACTAATGCATCAACCGGGTATAAACCCGGGACACGGTGGGCCGATACTGCCGAAATACATCGACCAAGAATCGAACCCGGAATATGCATACGAGACGACCGCTCAACCGGGAGGACAAGTGAATGGAAGCACGCGGTACTGGTAAAGTTTGCCCCACAGGTTGACATCGCTAAGCCAAGCCAAGCCCAGATGCCAAGCTGGGCGATGGCCACCATATGGCATCCCCGTCCTCAATGTGCCGCTTGCATCGCTCCCCATACCACGCACTACGTAGGTGTATGTCCAATTGCTACATGGGTGGCAAGGTAAGGCCGAGGCGTTGCACAACTGCACGAGGAGGTGCCTAGACGAAATGGCGCATGCATGAGCAACTCAATTACTTTACGTTTATGTCCGACAAATCAACCCATCCGCCAATTACCTCGGTACATCCATGCCATGTATGAAGCATTGCATATGCAGCATAAGGCGGGGTGTTGATTGGCTCCGCAACTGCCTCATCTTCGAGGTGCGTGGATGCTTTCGCAAAGGCGGTGGTTGCCACCGAATAAGTCGTCAACTCCTTGCGGGGGTCGAGCGGGTGCGGGGCGTCTCCATCGATTTTTCCACATACATCACCAAGAAGAACACACTCATGGTCGCCGATTTCTTAACGAAGTTCCTCCGTCCATAACTCGACATATCGTGGCGCGGTGGCAGAGGGAACAACCGCTGTAAGCTAGGATGCAGTCGCCATTGGCGCAACATGCTTCACCAGTACACTTCCCCACCCGGTTGAAGAAGGGCCGACATCCACGCACTGCATGGTTTTCATCCGCAATGCCGCCTTCATCATGTGCATGAACGACACTCTCGCCATGTCAGGAACTCCAACACCAACACTTCCTCGCCCTTGGTGCTTCTCACTTTCCAGCCGGCCCTTAACACCGGGCGAAGTACTGCGTATGCACTAAATCCGGGCGAGCCGGCGCGGCTCTACTGGTGATGATAGTGTACTCCTGTGAAACGGGGGACCGCCCGACGACCGGACGACCCACCACCATGCCAACTATCGGCCAGCGCCCACAGAGGCGTGAAGAGCACGCTCCACAGGAGATCATCACTACAGCCACCGTGGAGATCAACAGACCCGAGGAGCAACATAAGGCCGCGGTCGGCGCCGCTCTCGATGCGCCGCGCGGCGGCAAGACCCAACTTCCCAAGATCCGAACCGCCATCACTGCGGAACAAATCGCAGGCACCCGACTTCCACCGGCTGCCCGCCCCAGGCTAACTGACGGCCACCGCCCTCCGCGGCGTGAAGCACAGGCTCCGCAGGAGACTACCACAACAGCCAACATGAACATAAACATACCCGAGGAACACCAGGCGGCCGAGGTCGGCGCCACTATCGATGCGCCGCACAGCGGCAGAGCCGAACCCTCCAAGACCCCAGCAACCATAATTGCCGCGAAAAACTTCACATACACCCGCCTCCCACCTGCTGTCCGCCGCCTCCTCCGCGTATCGACCCGCCAGCCCCCAATCGATCTTCCCCTTGATACCGACTGTGCCACGCAAGTCGCCTTGCTATTCGGCAATCTGGCGACCCGCACCCGCGCGACGGGGGTCGACCTGCGCCGCAACCGTGAGTTCCAGAACCCAATCCGTGCCCTCGGCCCCAAGCTCAGGGTATACACATCAACCCACAACGTCCAGGCGGTGACCCGACGCGCCCCTATACCGGCTGCCGCCGCTCCAGCAGGGGTGAGCAGAGCCGGACTCGCCACTAACACGGGATCCCACGCGAAACTCGTCGCAGCCAGTATCACGCACGCACCTATATGGGCGGGAGAAGATCGCGATTGCTCACCACCCGGCGCCGCCTACAGCCGACAAGTCGGCGATGCACCACGGCCAGCTCCCCCAAGAGCTCCAGCCACCCCCAACTACCCAGCTACAAGTGGCCCACGCCCCGCGGCAGCCCCTCAAGCCACGGAGATGGACAGCGACGACTCGCCATCGGCAGTCGAGCAGCCGGCGACAAGCGTCGATCCAGCCCCGCACCCCGAGCCGGTTCGACCGGCCGCAGCCCAAGCCCCCACCGCGACAAGAGAGGCCTCGCAGGCCACCAACCCCTCGAGCATACCCCCACATCCAGCACACCAGCCAAGGCGTCCCGCCAGGCCCAGCTCGCGGCTGAGGCTCATCGCCCCCGCCGCCCCCCGCGCCGGACGGCCCCCTTGCAACCGCAGGTGGATCGTATGCGGATGCTCCGCAGGCAAGGCACCCAACCCCAAGCTGGAAGCACGCCGCGACTATCAGCTCCGCCACCCAAGAACTACGGACGTTTCTAGCCGGTATGCCCGGCATGCATTTTTCGAATGTACCAGCACTACTCCCCGCAAGTATTACAAATAGTGTATCGCCCGACCTGCGGGCTTGGTACCGGGACAGACACGAGACGAAGTCATCATGCCATTAAACGCAGTATACTGTGCCAAAAATCTGGATTCTTGTGCTGGGTGGCTTCGGCGTTGTCCTTGGCCTGGCAACCTATGACTACAAGATCATGTGTGCCATTGGAGTCAAGATGTGCCGTATCACCCCCGTCCCGTGGGTTCGCCATTGAGCTTGGTGCTGCCATCGTCATTGTCATTGGCTCTCAACTGGGCATCCCTCTGTCCACCACTCATTGCCAGGTTGGCGCCACTATCGGTGTGGGTCTGCTGGAGAGTGTGAAGAAGGGCGTCAACTGGAAGCTAATTGGCCGCGTGGTCATCGGTTGGATAATGACTCTCGTCATTGTTGGCCTTACAACCTCCGCCCATATATATTACAAATGGAGGGCATTGTAGCCCCCCCCCCCCCCCCCCCAAGCTAGCCGGCTCAGCGGTACATAAATAGTGAGCACCATATAGCTATTCCGGTTGGCTACCCTCCCCCATCACACCTCAGTAGCAGCAGGCGGGACGCCTCTAGCTGCCTTAGCGTGCCTTATGAGCTCTGGATGGGATGGGTTTGACTTAGGTAGGGACAGCAGGGGGGCGCTGCTGTCTTAGCTATAGCCCATTGGAAGGAAGAGGGGCTAAGAAACATTGGAGGATGGCCGGTAGCTTGAGCTGTGATAACACTTCGTGTTCCCCACTGTGGTTAGAGGTGGAAGGTCCTAAGAGCAACTCAGTATGAGCGAGTGGATGCAGCAGACTAGACGTTGTAACAAATTTCAATTTCGCCCTTGGTTTCTTTGAACCACTGCTTGAGATGTCGAGTCCGTGCTTCGCCAAGGTAGCTTCGACGTACCTTAACGTAATGTAAATTAACGTGAACGTAGATCCCTAGCCCGGCTACTATCACCTTCTGAGCGACGCCGAGGAGTCGGCACGTTATAGTATGTCAAGGCAACCATGGAGGCTTGGAGGCGCCGTCATGCGGCTACTGTTGGTCACCCCTGGATGCGGAACGCTTGCGTGATGGAGCCGAAAGGGAAGCTACCGGCGTCTCTGTTGGACCATGCCAACAACTCAAACTCGTCAATCGATTTAGGTACGCGTCAGTGAGCGCCATCCGTCTGTCACATCATGCATGGAACGGATATTGTCCGGCTAGCACCACGTGGCGCCGGGCATGGGGACGATGCCACCCCCGCCTCGAGGACATTAATCATGACACCGCATGAGTTGCCGGAGCCGGGCGGTCGCGGCCGGGTATTTGTTTCTGCCTAAGCTAACCCGTGCCTCGCCCCATGTGCGCCGATTAGGTGTGCGATATGTTCCAGCAAGCAATGCCTTAGGGCAGTCCTCTACCCATGCATTTCCTCAAGGACACGGTGCTTCATTTAGTGACGCGGACCTCTCGCTACTCCGGACGTGCAATGTCGCAACCCGACGCTATTATCCCTACAGCTCGACGCCCTCGCTCTTGGAGTTCAGGACCATGCAAGACGGGGTTTATTTTTCCGTATAGCCCCATGCTATGGATATAGACGGGTTCGAGCGCACCATGTTGGGCCACATGCAACCATAGTTGGCGGTGCGGGGAGCAGCGTGGCATGGCACGGAGCATGGACAGAATGCCCCCTTAGGGACATTTACGACATGTCGGAATACATGCGCAGGCGCGTGGTCTTTGGAGCTGCGGGTTATCTGAGCGGCCAAGGAGTGCGTGCACCGCAGCGTTTGTGTTGTCGCGTGCATGGTAGCGTGTCGCTTTGGGGCGCCTTCTCAATTTTCCATCGAGAGCCACCCGGTGGCATCTACATTAGTCGAGAATGCCATTACACTTCGCTCTCGGGAGGTTTCATCGGAGTGCTGAGCCTCGTGGCGGCCCGTAACGCTGCCGCATCGTACGGCGCAGATTTGCCAGTCATCCCGATGTTGGTAGACGCCGAAGCCGCACAGCCCGGAAATTGAAATTGATTACAACGCATTGCAAGCTTGCTGCTCTCTACCGCCCAGATTGTATTGTTCTTGGGGCATGCTATTGTCTGCAAAAATACTATACCATACTATGGTATGAAGCACATATAGTGTAATTTTAGCTCTAGCTTCTTGCCATCCTCATTCGCTTATAAACCCCGCCTCCTTCCATCACGTCATCAATGGCTGTGTCATTTTCCGGATAACTACGAGTATGCGCCAATGCGAGCGGCAACCGCTACTTGGCAATACGGGGGTTGCAAATGATGTATACTCGCCCCATCCCCGAAAAAAAAATTCATATACATCAGGATGCACCGGCACCGCGCATTTTTTGGTCGCCGTGCGGGGTCTTTGCTTCACCTGCCACCATCGCTGAGAATATTCCGCGAATCACGGCGAAGGTCGCCACTACGCCGCGCCGGCTGTGGTGGTCCGCCGGCCTCGGCCGCGGTCCGCCGCTGCTGCCCGCCCGGGCTCTTCGCGACAAGGTCCACGAGCGGGATTGGAGGGGGAAAGGCGGGCACCAACCCCACAATGGAATACATACGGATGCAGGGTACGCCAGATCTTGAGTCGGTCGGTCGTAGGTCATACCGAGGTAAAACAACACAATTTCACTTCGAACAGCCCTCGCGAGTAAGTTGCCCCCGCCCGAGTCGTACACACAGCCCTCACCACCCATAGGCGGATCTCGTATAGGCCGACGCAACGCCGGTGAGGTCGTACGGGGACTATTTTTAGCGCAGGCCCCCGTACAAGGCTGCTGCCCGGCGGCGCCAATAGGCGCTACCGGGACTGCGAGTATTATTTGAAAATCCCCATGTATATAGGGCTCCCGGGTCGTCGCATGATTCTTGACCCGCCACAACCGGCCACCCCGTTCAGCCCCCTGCCTGCCGCACCCAGCCGGGCGGCACGGGTCAGAGGATTACTAGCGCCCATCACGTACGTGGAGGTGGGGTTGCATCAACATGCATGCCGCACCCATGATAATTATCCGCTCCCGGTGGGCCACTGGCTCGTGGCGGGCGCATGCACAGCCGTGTCATGAATCACCCATGCACGCACACGCGAGTAAGAGTGTATTGATGTACGTCTATGTACTTGTCTTAACAGTGGAAATGCTGTATTGTAGCGCTTTATTGTGTAACTCACAAGCAAAGTCCGCACGGCACTTCGTTACAATAGTATGCGACAATACGTGCACGCGATGACACAAATGAAAAGGAAAAAAAACACACACACACACACCTATATTACGCATTGATGTTTTCGGTATTCTATTAGATTACCCGCCTACGGCAAACCTTGGCATAACTTGTCGTGGATATGCATACTTCCGCGGAGCTGGCACCTCCAAGCACCGTCACCGGAGCGTGCTAATTATTGTGTTCGGCAGTAGCACGGCTCTTAGATGAATCTGAGATCATTGTGTCATTGTGACACTATATTTCGCTCAATCAGCATGGCTTGCGGCTTTCGCATGAGCCACCTGCCAAATGCCCTCCTAAGAGGGCAAACGGATATAAATAGACCCACACCATCTCATGTAGTGATAACTACACACTCATGTAGGCTATTTCCATCCAGTTATTCTGCCTCATCACTCCTTCCATCCGCGCTCGCGGAGCGCCCAGTTTTTCATTTTCGCCGTGCCAAGGGCATGTCTCATGCTACGCTATCCCCCCTCCTTCCCTTCTGTAGACTTGCCTTACGTGCATTTCTCTGGGTGCCGGCACTCAAACGGGCACACACACTATCGTGTGCATGGTGCACGCATTGTTGCTATGTGTGTCTACTGATTGTAGTATATTCAATAATTTTCTGCATCATCTTAAGGGTAGCTATACATCGAAAAATATGAACCGGGTTTTAATAACAACTCAACTTAAAAACGGTGCCCCCACGGCACAGCGAGCCGTTAGCTCGGTAAGGGGTATTAATATATATTAAAAACACAAAAGCACCATTGCTACTTTCGGGCTGCGGCCTGAGCGTTTAAGCGGCGCTCCTCGTACGCGCGCACGCCAGTGCGCATGTTCGATTCTCCGTCGGCATAATTCGTTCCTCGTAGTGAGGCGGCCCGGCCGCATGCGAACCACGTTGCGCGGACTTGGCGCAGTGGGCGGGGGCGGCGCCGGTGCGACTAAGTACCGCACACCGTTTACAATCGCACCCTGGTTGCTAAAAGTGTACATTTAACCCCCGGTTTGCGGAAGTGGACAATAGCCTTGGCGGGTAGGGGGCCCGGGGCACAGTGGACAATGGGGTTGGAGGTAGGGACGGCTGGGGCGCTAGGTGGGCGGCGGCGGGCGAGGCGGGGCAGTGGGGCGGCTGAGCCGGTGAGGAAAAGCGAGTAAGTGGGGGCGTTGTAGTGCGTGCTTTTATTGTATTGTGCTGCTACCGTGTGATGCCGTGTGGCATTGGAGAATTATTTAATACCGGTGTCTGGTGTCTGCTGTATTTATATTCATTATATTCATTTAAGACGATTGTTAGTTGCAAATAAATAGGAAATAGCAGCCGGTGCAAGTCAATGCGGAAATTTATGATTTTAGCAGTGTATTATTACACGCTGCTACCGTGTGGCATTAGAGAATTATTTAATACTGGCGACTGCTGTATGCATGTTAATTAAATAGCAATGATATTAGCAAATAATAGGAAATAGCAGCCGGTGGAATAAATAATGGACTGAATGCGGACATTTATATGATCTTAGCAGTGTATATTAACTACATGGGAGAATCCTGGCCAGCTGTTTGTTGGCCAGGAATAACATCTTCAACTACTAAAACGCAGTTCACTGCACTTGTTAAAGATAACATACTGTAACGTACCGTCAGCTGGACAACACAGTACGTCATGTCGCTGGCCAGCAAATGAATAAGACTGATATCGCCCGCTGGGGGTACCCCTGGTAGCGACTATAGTTCTTATACTCTTGGTCGATTTAACATAGCAACACAGTATCAATGTAGCGACCATGCTGCTGTGATCTTTACGCCGACTGGAATTTTAAGCGGCAAGATACATCACCGCAGCTACCAGTAGCCGAGATGCATGAAGTAGTGACTGACTACATGGTAGTCGCTACTTGTTCACGCTGATGGTACCAGGACTCGCACGGTGCCGCCGCCACGATGCTGCGGATCCCACAACTTGTTGGCTACAATCGCTACATCTCCCTCCCCCCTCCCTGCTGCACCCCGTCTGCCCGCCGTTCCTGCCCGCCGTCGCCCCGTCTTTTCCGTGAAGGTGATCCCGCCAGTTCCCCCTCCTCCCCACTCATGTGCTGCCCACGGCCTATGTATTTGCGGTGTGCTGACTGCTACTCCCGCCGCCCAATGCGCCTGCCCGTAGAGCGGCGTAGGCCGCAGTCACCAGCAGCACTGCGGCCCTCCGGCCGTCCTGCTGCACCCGGTCTGCCGTTCCGCCCGCCGTTCCTACCCGCCGTCGCCCCGTCGTTTCTGTGAATGTGAGCCCGCCCCGTGCCTCCCCTCCCCCCCCCCTTTCCACTCATGTGCTGCCCACGGCCTATGTATTTGCGTTGTGCTGACTGCTACTCCCGCCGCCCAATGTGCCTGCCCACAGGCCGCAGTCACCGGCAGCGTCGCGCCCACCACATGCTGCGCAATGCCCAAGACGGCTAAGCCATTCGGCATCACTGACTGCTCGGAGGATGTGGGAGTATGTGGAAGGGCAGGAAGGGATTCGCACGTCGAGAAGACGCATTAGATGCTTTTGGCGCGTCACAAAAGAAAAGAAGCCGCCAAAACCGAATGGAGATGTATGAAGATCTTTAAGAACCACGTGGTAACAGCGCATCCAGAGGAGCTCGAGCGGTATCAGCCTCGCTTGACTGGCGGGACTTTCCAAGGACGGGGAGGCTCTGCACAGAGAACTTATCTGGCGGAGGAGCAAGCACCTGCGGAGGCACACCACGGTCAGCGGCATGCATCCGAAGCAGCGACAACACAGACTGCAGCAGTCCCAGCAGCTGCGACAGGATTGCAGGCAGCAAGCGGTGGAGCACCAGCCATGATTCATGTTGGCTCGCCCCCCAACCCACAGGCAATGCCACCTCAGCCGCCGCAGCGTGCGGTGCAACCCGGTGGAGTGCACATCATGGGCTTCCAGCACTTGTCAACCGATAATGTTGCGATGCATCGTATTATTAACGGCGCTATCACGGCAATGGCTACATCATGCGTCATTCCCTCCGCTAACGCTGTGGCGGAGGAGGTGCGGCGCGTTGATGAGGAGCGCAAGGCAGCGAAACGTGGACATGACATGCACTTGTGTGGTCTTCCTGTAGGTTCCATGAAAAATCATAGCAAGAACTTCATATATAGAGGGTTTTGTAGAGAGTTTGTATCACGTCAGAATTGGGCGGATCAGAGCCTACCTGTGTAGGGTAGATCCAGCCACCGGACGTTAGCAGCTATTCGCCATGAAAGCAGACAAGGTTACCGAGCTCCACCGTACTAGTCAGGCGGTGGGGTTGGTGATATTTGTCGATGGCGAGTTGAACGCGCTCTTTGTGGACTTTGCCTTGTGAAAGGCCACACTGGTAAATTCCTCCTGCATCGCTCTTGCTGAGCACCAAATTACACGTCGTGATCTCAGTGCCTATATTTGGTCGTATTGTTGTGCGGGTATCATGTGGAATGCGCCTGCTAGCCATCACGCATAGCTTTTTTGTCCGATGCATTGGAAGGTTACTTAATAAATAGGTACAAGCAATGGCTGGCGCTTCTGGCTTTCACACAAAAATAGAAATAGGGTTGTCAAGTGTGTAGTGTCCAGAATGATAGATAGGATAAGCAAAGTGCTTTCCACACTTCCATTCATGGAATATATTGTAAACATTTCATGCACGATTTCAGCTTTGTATGAGAGATTTCGTGCAAAAAAATGTATAAGAGAAATGCCCCTAATGAAGGGCAAATCCCAAAAAAATTCTGGGGGTGGGCCCAAGATGGCCCCCCGCCCAGACCCCTCCCCCCCTCCATGCCCCCCCCCCCCCCCCCTCGCTCCGCGAGCGGCGGGGGGCTGGCCAAGGCGGCTGCAGGAATGGCCATATACACTTTTAGCATCACGGAGTCGCACTGTAATATTAGTTTTGTACTGTGCGCTTATATTGCGATTTTCGCGCGTTTTCTGGCTGACCGACAATTTCAGTTTCCG
Source organism: Tetraselmis striata (assembly GCA_006384855.1). Lineage (NCBI taxonomy): Eukaryota > Viridiplantae > Chlorophyta > Chlorodendrophyceae > Chlorodendrales > Chlorodendraceae > Tetraselmis > Tetraselmis striata. The sequence goes on from VCJN01002586.1 coordinate 62,503, forward strand.
GCCGTTGGGCGGTCCGGGTCGCCGTTGGGCGGCCGTCTCTGCAACCGCACTTCACGGTCTTCGTTGCTGCCATTGCGCCTGCTTCTTGTGCATGAGTCTGGTACTGGGTGTGTCGGCCGGCGGAGTGGCCGATGCTTTGCTGATCGGGCGGCGGGACGGACGGCGCCTGTGATGCGCTATACGCGGCTCATTCAAGATGCCCGCAACACTTGACGTTGGGCGGCGGGCGGGCAGCGTCGTGCTGACGCAGCGCCGACGCGTCGTCCACGCGCCCCGGATGGGCACGACAAAGAGATGGTTTTCCAAGCCCAAAACCATGGAGATACGAGTACAACATGATGACAACGTTCTTGGCGGGGTCGCAGCCGCGCGCGCGGCACGTGATGGTGCTCCTGCGCCTGCGTCGCGTCGCTCGTCGGTCTGTGTTGCTATGACCTGGGTCATTGGCTGAAAGCGTCCTCGTCGCGGCTGATGGCCTACCCCGGGATGGTGCCGTGGTCCCATTGGTTCTTGTCAGCTTAGTGGCGACTTTGTGTTTCCCTTGGCTCTCCCTTGGTTCTTGGCTCCCTGGCCTCATGCTCGTCCTTGGTTTCAGGCTTATGTCTCTCTTTTGCTGGCAACCTTTCATAGTTGTTGTTAGTTCAAGTTTGTAGTGCGCATATGTTAAAGCCATGATGTTTAAATGTACATACAAGTTCAACGTAATAAAACAAACATATACGTGTCGCTATTCGTACTCGTACCAGTACAACGCTGTCGCCGCCGCACCAGCGGGCGGGTATCGCTGATTTTTGAAGCGCATACGCCAAGTACGGCCATGGGCTCGCGAGATAGCCGTAACACCCTACCCCGGGTTTTCTCAGAGTAGGGCATGTGAAAACCCTAGATGTACACCGCGTACTACATCGATGCAACCCCCTATATAGGATCGATATTGCTTCGGTTCGATTAAGCGATTTCCCGGTGTTAAGGAAAAAAAAATATTGTACTCACGAATATCCTAATCAGCTCGGTTGAGCGGCCTTACCGACTCGTCGAATTGACCGTTACCGGGTCTTGCAACGTCAACACCTCGGGGTGCAAGACACCACATTTTCCTTAACCGAGAGTCCGGTTAGCGCCCCCCCCCCCCCCCTCCGGGGGTGCTGGCTAACCGGACTCTCAGTTTGAATATTTTGATTCCGCGCGCGCATGAGGGCCATCGCCCCACGTCGGAGTCTCCACCCGCACCATGTTGTACCCTATACAACCCGCGCCATCGCAGGCACAACGTCTGGCCAGCAACCCCCACCCAACCGCACCGGCGCCCCGCACTTTGACCCACCGAACGCGTGGCGCTTCCTGGGCAAGGGCCAGCCGACCGGCCTGCGGACCGCCCGCCCGCAGTCCCAGAGCGCGTCTCGCCCCTAGGGTCTAGCCTAGATCGATCCGGACCGTGTTAGTGAGCAGCGAGTCCGGCCGTTGTGTGGACTATTGCCCCCCGGTGACGGTGGCATGCATAGCAATAGAGGCGCGCGACGACGGTCGCGACGCTCGGGTGCGATGAGCGGGGCGGGGGCTGAGGGCCCAATGTGTTCTGGCTGGCCCGGCGGCGGTGTTCATCCAGGAGTCGGCTCATCCAGGAGTTCATCCATTGGCGGCCGGCCGATCTCTGGGCAAAAAAAAACACCCATACCCCGCTGGCGTCGTGTACAGACATGACGCTTCCAGCCCGCGCAGCGGTACGGGACAGCAGTTGATGTCACGCGCCGAAATATAATAAAAAGTATTAAAAAATAATGAAAACCGAACAGAAGTGAATATCGATCCTATATGGCGGGAGGTAACTTACGCATTTAAATGTAGCATGACACCGATATGACATTTAAATGCGTAATAGGATTATCTGTCCATCATACGCCATCGCATTCATTGTGCGGCTACGACGGGTAGGAGCGGCTCGAGGGTCGAGGGGAGAACCAGGATAGCGACTCCATGCCCACAGGGCAGCATTCGGTTTGGCGACATGTGGCGTGCTGCACCCTGCGAACGGTCACCCGTTCATTACTTTTGACGCTTGTAGTACTTTATACACCTGTAGGAGGTACACGTAATTATGGCGGGGCCGGTGGGGCGGGGGGGGGGGGGGGGGGGTCAACCGGTCAAGCAGTATCCCCGAGATGGCGCCATACTTGAGCCAGCTGCAAAATTCAAGAAATCCATACAGAAATCCAGAAGAAAATCCAGCCACGCGCCACCAGAGGCGGGAACCGCCAGGGCGCCATATTGATACCTGAACAGTATCCAAAACTTGAGCACTAGTACTATTATACGATAGCACGTATCTTATACATACAGTAATAGGTACGGCGGGCGGGCGGGGTTGGCGGCAACACCGACCGCGGAGCCGCGGACCGTCGTTCGATCGCGCTAGAGCGGGAAGTGCTGCGTGCTGCGTGCTGCGCGCCCGTACCGGTTACAGGTGCGCCATCATCGCCGCGTCGGGCCGCTTTCGCGCGCGCTTGCATGCGCGAAGAATAAGCAAGTCATCCACTATACTGCCGCACCCTCTTATTCTAGAATCTTTTTGGTTACAGGGAGAGCGTCAAGAGAATGCATGCAAAGTACTGGGGAAGGAAAAAGCCTACATTTAAGCAGAACCCTCTTATTCTGGTGGCCTGGTGCTGCTTCAGCCGCGCGCAATTGCTGTAGTGTGCGTTTCCTATTGCCTTTTCGGGTAGTTTCCTGATCGCCTTTTTTTCCGCCCCCGGGACAGGACTGGCACCAGTGAAACCCTTGCAGCGTCTCTACGACGGCCTGATCGCCTTTATTTGCAGCTAGCACATGTAACTAAATGCTCCCTTACACGTAGCTTGTACGTCATGTCGGGCCGATTGCCATTACACGTATAATGATTTTTTACACGTATAATAGGATTGGCCGATTGCCATTACACGTATAAAAAGATTCACCATCACAGGATTTACTCGTGATACAGTCGATCGAATTACAGAAAAATATATTAGCATTCATTCTGCCCGACAAGCCGGACAAATAAACAATGCCATGAATTCGGTAGGAAAACGACTTAATTGCCATAAATACAGGTATTTTAGACTACAAGTCCTATACTCATATTCGTGGGTACGTACCTCTATCGAGGACTATTCATAGACTTCTCGTCTCGTGACCGGTGACCCGGGGTGAACTTTACTAAAACTTCATACTTTTCCCTCTATATCTAACAATGATGCTGACGACGGTGCATGAGACGCGCGCGACGGGATGCATGGTACAATTGATTTTTACCGCGCCGCCCCACTAGAGAAACTGCCACTAGGCGAAACCTTTGCAAAGTGTACGTGACGGCCTCTCGACGACGAATCCTTTATTTATGAACCGATGAGGCTAATACGGGAAGCCTCAGCTAAACGGCGCTCCTTTTCAGTCGCTAGTCATCAAGCAAATTGCCCAAGAATTCCGCAAGATTACAGGTAAACGACGCTTCATAATTATTTGCTCCATGATGGTATGTATGGCAATATCAAATGTGCGAGTACGTGGTATATGCCTCGTGATGCTGGTACCGCCGCCGTCTTTGTAATGATTGCATGAGCTAGATGCGGCACGGTGATATGGAAAGAGCATGTACGATAGGAAAGGAGCCGCGGCGGTGCAGCCCGGCGGAATCGCGCACGGAAAGTATTTAGGATGGACATTGTACGCCGAGGCGGGAGCGAGAAATGAAAGGAAAACTCGATAAGAAGTGAATAATTGAACGGGACGATATCCCCGCCCACTTCTAGATAATAAGCCCCAAGCCACGTGTTGGCCGTCCCTCAGACCCACATGCCACAACACATACAAGGCCATGGCGGAAACAAACGCAAGCCGCGAGTTGATGATTAATCCTCGGTGTTGCCAACCCCCGACACTCAGTTGAAATGTAAATTGATTACAAGATGCTAGTCTTCAGCTCTCCTCCGCTCAGACCGAGTTTCTCAAAGGGCATGCTGCCTCTAACCGCTATGGGCGGATGGGGAACGCACAGGTGGTGCTATTACAACTCTATATACATGCCGGCCTCTTCCGCTTTGAGCAGCAAGCCCCTCCTCCTTCTTGCAACTTGGGCTGCCCTCTATAGCGATGGTGCCGCAGTGTGGCTTCGTGTCCGCGCACTACCATCCCAAAGCTCCATGCGTCCACTTGATGTTTCGTCCGTTACTACATGCAGCTCTGCCCCGTTCCTTGGGCGTGTGTCTAGCTAAGGCGGTGCCGTGTTCCCTTCGATTGCCTCCAGTGGGTAGTTTGTTCCAAAGAGGAAGTACGTGCGGACTTATCCAGCCTAATTTATCTAGGCGTCCGGCCCTCTCATACTCTCCATACAGGGGTCTCCACCACCGTCGGGGCGCTTTTCCGGGCCCGGTATTGGAGCCGTGTTTATGATGGCGGTGGTGGGTATGCGGTGGGTAGGCGGCTCGCTTAGCGGGAGCTCGGTGTCGTGTTGGGTAGATGGGTCGGTGAAATTGTCTCCGGCGTCCTCGGCTATATGGAGGAGCTTCGAATGGCCAGGGGGTACATTTTGCTGTTCTTAGATCTTGGTGGGGGAGGGGGCCTAGACCTCCTCCTCATCTTCGTCCATGCTCTCGTCGTAGTCCATGTCGCCGTATCATATTTGGCGTCGGGGTCGTTTCCTAGGGCTTCCCTGTCCTCGTCATGGTCTTCCCCTAAGGATTTCACGCGAGAGGGGGCGGGTGAGGGCCTAAAGGGGTCCTCCCTTCGTCCCTTGGCGAGGGAGGTACGTGAGCCGAGTAGATAGTCATATGCGCGCCTGCGTGGGGAGCTTCGGTCCATGTGGGTAGCGGCGTCGTGGATGAGTTGCTCGCGGAGGGCCTCGTGAGTCGTCTCAATTATTGAGTAAAGCTAGGAGGCAAATTTGTGCCGAGGACGAGCCCCCATGGTTGGGTTGGAGGCCGACGCGCCGGTCTAGGCGGCGGAGGACGTGCGTGTGGGTACTCCCCTAGTCGCTTTGTTGTGTAGTATGTTGCTGGGCTGCGGCATGTGCGTGTTAGCGCCCCTCTGTGCCCGGCTGCGCTTGCGGCGATCACATGGCTGCGGTTGGGGTGTGTGTGGCTGCGGGTGGTCGCCGCTGCCGAGCTATCGCCGCCTCCTTGGGCGGTGGGCTATGTTGGGCTGTTGATTCTGAGGATTCGGCCTAGCTGTGGAGGCCTCGGGGTTAGCGGTTGACATTGCCCCGCTGCCCCATGGTTATCTCCCCTGTTGTAGTGCGTTATGGCAGGGGGAGGCGGGCGGAGGGATAGTTTATGTCCTTTTCGCTTTGCAATGGGGCCCGCCACGTTGGTCTAGCCGTTGAGTTGGGCGATCGCCGTTGGTATGAATTGGCTGAGTGCGTTTAGAGTATGAGTTTGTCGGCTTGGTGTACGTCTCAAGTTCACCGCCTTCGTAGGCGGTCCTACTAACAATCACACTCCCATCATGGCCATAGCCCAAGAGAGGGAGAGAGGGAGTGTTGATGGTAGGTTAGCAATGCAGCTATAGTAGTACCATTGATCATATCGCTCGGATATACTAGTTGTTCCGGATATGCGCTCATCGCGCATATGAGCCTCATTAGCGTGTCTGATGCGCGCGCCTTATCTATGAGCTCGGAGGTTCTATGAGCTCGGAGTGCCACACAGGATCTATGAGCTCGGAGGATCTATGAGCTCGGAGTGCCACACAGCGCTAGGTACCGGAGCGTTACGAAGCGTTGCGAGCGAGAGCCGTGCAGTCGGCGGGAGTGCACGTCGGTCAGATACCATCTTGGACAGTTGGCTCAGCCCTAGTGTCCTGCAATGCCCCACACCTGGGTGGAGGACTCGGAAAAGGGAGAGCTCAGGGCCATCTCGTTCTTAGGCTTCAGAGCCGGGAGGTGGTGGGTCTCTAGACCCAACCTTTCTCAACCCGCCGTAGGCACTGTCGCGACGAGTGGTGCTCACCACTGTCCGAACCCAATCCGTCACTAATTTGGCTTCGATGTCAAGGGATGACCAGGCCGGCTCGCAAAGAGCAACCGGTCGATCCGACGCTTGGCAAGGCTACGAACCATATGGCGTGCATCTCATGACTCGGCTGATGTCGCAGTTGGCAGGGGTGCATGGACAGATGTTCCACCACTATGATGAGCTCTATTCCTGTCAGATGGAGCTCTATACTGGGCTGGAAGCCCACGAGAAGCGGAGCGCATTTGAAACGATGGCTGCAGAGGTAGCTGCTCCCGCCTCTCGCACGGCGACCGAGAGGACGGCGTTTGGGGACGGCCGTTAGGTCGGACAGCCGCCCTGGCCTCGCGGCAAGACTATCGGAGGCAACATGCCACCAGACAATTTAGCCATGCTTAGCCAATCCGAGCTAGACAACGGCTGACAAAACCAATGCATGCCCGGCGGCGACACTAGCCAAGCATGCAAGGATTGCCACGGGCAGGATCAAGAACTGAGACAACGTATGCTGACTTTAACATGCTTGCCTCGCAGTTTGTTACATGTCTCCTATCGCAGCATTGGGGGGGGGGCGGGGGTGTTGATGGTAGATTAGCAATGCAGCTATAGTAGTACCATTGATCATATCGCTCGGAAACACTAGTTGTTCCGGATATGCGCTCATCGCGCATACGAGCCTCATTAGCGTGCTGCGCGCGCCTGAACTATGAGCTCGGAGGTCAGAGCACGCAGTAGGGGAGCTCGGAGCCGGGGAGTGACACGCATATCGCGGTGCGCCTCAGTGCTTGTAATCACTTCTTTATTTCCAGCAACTCATCGCCTCACCCTCCGCCTCTACACTCACGCACACACAAGAGCCGACGTCAAAATCCGCGCTCTACGGGGAGAGAGAGGAGGCATATGTATTACAGAACTGTTATGTATTCGTCTATGTGATGTCATTTTTACTCAGGATTACACGATGAAAGGATAACGTGTAATAATAAATATGAATGATCGGTCGCTATACTTAGAGCATGTTCGTTACTCGATATTCGTTACTGTAATACGTGCTGATGCTTGCTGGATGCTGCATGCGCTGGTATTTGTTATCCAGCGAAGCATCGGTTTTTCGGCGGTGAGCTTTATTGCCATACGGGTACCCGTATATTGCAGCGGATCGGGCCTACAGGGCTACAGGTGCATGACTAAAGCGCTTATCTACTGGCATGTAATATTAAGTACTATAATCCACCCGCCCGCACGCCCGCCCGCCCACCCACGGTCCTTGATTACACAGCCGTCCGATTACGATCTCACGGTTGGGAGGTACTGGTACTCGTACTCGCTACTCGCTGCTGGTAATGGAAAAAAACAACTCTGGTACTTCAAAGCGCTGGCAATGCGAACGCTCGCTGCTGGTACTGGTACTAGCTATTCGCTGCTAGTAATGGAAAAAAAAAACTCTGGTACTTCAAAGCGCTGGCAGTGCAAACAAACGCTCACTGCTGGTACTTCAAAGCGCTGGCGATGCAATTGATGGAACCAGTGATAGAACCCGTTCTTTTAAAAATTTCTGAAAAACGACGCATCGCTGATTCAACTGTCTAGTTACTTCATTCAGTGACTACGGGTACCAGTTTAGGCATGCGCATCGAGTTTATCTCCAGTGCTTGGTGGGCGAATACGCCCCAGTGTCGGGACCCGTGGCGGTTCTCGCCATGTCGCAAGCGGCCTCAATGTACCTCCAAGGTCGCCTGCCCGGTTGGTTCAACCGCCTCATTGCCTTTGCAAGGCTTTTGGCCGTGTCAAGAAGTTGGGCGGAAGCAGTGCCCCGCCCGTACCTTCGCCTCGTGACAATCGGGGAGGCAGAGCAGTGCGCGGCGGAGCGGGCGGTGGTGGACGACATGAGGATGCGCAAGGAGGAGGAGGAGGAGGAGGCGTATAATGAGGCGTGCATGTCGGTGCTTGCGCCGTCTTGGCTTGGCGTCGGCATCTGCAGGTATAATACATTCGCTATAAATAGTACAGGCGCAGCTTTGTTGTATTACGATGACTCCAAGCAAAAATAATTCGTGTAAGTACTGATACGAGGTACCAACGCTCGTACGATGTAGCAATGATGACGATGATAGCTATATGCCTAGTCGCTATATTACGCGCGCGCGGGAAGAACGATTTACGTAGTCGGGGTACTGCTGTAGGACACAAATTGGAACAGCCGACGTACAGACTACGTAGTACTACAGTACTACGGAAATAGAGGTACTAGTACGGTAGAAGTACAGCATCAGTCCGCCGCGCGCGCACGTACGACCGTATGCAGTACTGCTGTAATTATTGACCGTATTACCTGCGGGACTGGTGATTTGATCTAAACTAGTTTATGGGGTTTCCTCCCTTGACCTAACCGCTTTTCAGCTACAAGTGCTGCTCAGTGGTACGGGAACTACGGGTAGGCATCTGTTGTTGCGCCCCTTTTGGGTGCAGCACGAGTAGATATAAAAGCAGCCAGAACAGCTGAGCCTGCCATCTTCCAGTTTTCGCTGCGTTCCACGCAGCGCCCCCCCTGACTCCGTTTTCCCTCCACGCTTTCGCTAAACCATCCTGCCAATTTCGGCTCTTGACCGTGTAAAACTGCCTGCGCGACCTTTTTTGGCAAAACCAGACTCAACTTTGAAATCCTGATATCGCCTTCTGCTGCTAGCTCATGTAAATATTCATTACCTGCGGGACTACCGTTTAACACCACACTACCACGAGTACGGGACGTACCGGCGCGTACCGCCACGCCACGAGTACAGGCGGGTGTAATAACGGCGCGTACTACCGGTTCTCCCGCGGTATAGTACGCAGCGATGTAGGCTTTTTCTTCCCCAGCCGTACTTTCCGTCCAGTATCTGGACGCCATGCGCCCATGCCTGTAACCAATCATCGAAGTTGTACACAGCGACTACTACAGGAGGTCCGCGAGCCGTTGTCAGCCCGCGCCCGCGCCGCCGCCCCTCCCGCCAGCAGCATAATCCCTCCGCGGCTTCCACCCGCTCCTCAGCACTCGCACGCGTGTCTCCACCACCGCGGCAGTAAGTTCCCAGCTGAAGGACCCGCTATCCCCCCTTTTCCTCTCGTTGAAAAAAATCCGACCGTGCGCAGGCAGCCTACCGAGCCGTCGACACGAAAACACCCAGTCTCGCTCCGGTCTCTCGAGGCCGCGGTCCCGTTGGACGACCGTCGGTTCAGCTAAAACTCCCGCTACCGGACCGCTAGCCGACTGACTGATCTTCGCCAGCCCACCAGACGTGCAGCTCAGTCGCCGTCCCACACTAGCAGAAATCCTCGCCCATCCTTCGAGGCGCCCCTACCGTCTCGGATAGGCATCTTCCAGCCTCGTCGGGCCTGGACGGAGTGTTCGACGCACGCCGTAGCTGCGGCCAAGCGATCGAGCGCCGACCCTCGGCACTCCCCGGGCTCTCCCCCAGGCGCACCGCGGACCCAGAATGAACATGCACACCAATTCAGTTCAGCAGCAGAAGCAGAGCGGACACCGCACGTATACTATGAACGGTCTGGGGGGGCTCGATTCCACGGGTGAGTGCCACCGACCGCTGCCGTTGCTGCCTCCCCGCTCCCCGTCTCCCGCCCTTTTTGTACCCCCTTTTCAAATTACGAAATGTGAAGTGGCGTTATTACTCCGCGCCCCCCCCCCCCCCCCCCCCCCCTCCCGCCCCCCCACGGCCGCCGCGGCCGCCCTCTTGCCACTTTCCAACGCCGATCGGCGCCCACGATCCTAACGGCAGCTGCGTGTCTCCGATCCTGCAGCAGGAGGTCCAGTGCTGCTCTCCTCCCACCAGCGGTCGGGGTCGCTGGGCGAGGCGGAGCCGTCGGGCGCGGGCCACGAGGCGGCACATCGGCCCGCCGCGTCGGACCCTATGGCGGCGTTCGCCAAGTACCCGATGCAAAACCTGCAGACCTTCATGCAGGTTCTTTCTAAGGAGGGCAAGGGGCAGGGTGGCAACGCTCCGAGTTCGGAACTCGCCACGCCGACGGCGCCCGCACTGCCGCCGGCGATAACCCGCTCGGGGACGCCGGCCAAGACTCTGGTGGAGCAGATGCTTGGCAACTCCTCCCGGCCCTCCTCGCAACGGCCCTCTCCCGCCCATGCGCAGCAGCCCCAGCAGCAGTCTCAGCAGCCGCAGCAGCTGATGCGATCGCCGCCACCGGCTCAATATCGCCAGGCGCCGCCTCAGCAGTCAGGTCGGGTGCGCACTGCGCGAGTAGAGGGCGACATGAGCAGCATGCCGCTCTTTAAGGTGCCCAAGAGCGCGGGCAGCAGCGGCAACGGGGAAATCATGCTGTCGCCCAGGTCAGCCAAGATGCTGGTGGATGTCGTCCACGAAGGTGAGGCCCTCACCAGCTTATCCCCATCTTAACACTCGGCGACATGTCGAGGCCGGGTGGGCAATTATCGTGTGCTAAAGCGTGTTTATCCGGGCCCTTAAGAGTACAAGACTGCACATTTCCTTATCCGGGAAATGTTAAGAGTACAAGATTGCAGCGTCGTGTAATAAAACATGATGTGATACAATGATAGAATATCTTCCATTCTATTATCACTAATTTCCTTTTCTCTGCTCCTCTCCATAGGCCTCCAGCGCCCCACAGACGTAGCGCAGCGCGACAACCAGCCGGTCTCCTGCTCTGCGCGCACCTCCTGGGCAGAGGCCAAGACCAACTGCCAGCGCGGCGCCCTCGGCCCCCCGGACGCCAGACTCGGCGAGGATGGCTTCAGCACGCCTACCCACGCCCGGCTGCGCACCGGCGTGGCGGAGACCCTGCGCCTGCACCCCTTCGACAGCACCAGCCTGGACATCAATGACAAGTACGCCATGCGGAAGGTCAACCACTACATGGCGGCGGCACGGGCACGCCTCTGCGCCAGCCACCGGATGCGCCCCGGCCTCCTGCAGGACAAGACCAACCTGCAGCCCCAGCCCCTACTGGGCAAGTGAGCGGCCAAGCCCAAGCAGAGGTTTACGAGGCATAGCACGGCCCTCTCAAGCAGCGCCGAGTGGGCACGCTAAGCCCCCCATCAGGAGAAGAGTGCCGCAAACAAGCAGGGAAGGAGCGCATGCGGTGCAGGAGCGCAAGCTCCAGAGGATACCGATTGCGAACGCAGTGGGTAGCAGCAGGAAGTTGAGTAGGGTAAGCACCCTGGTCAGTGGCTGATGCAGGTGGCTCAGAGCGTAGTACAGATCTTCCTCTACAGGAAGCACAATCGTTTAATTGACATTCTTACAGCGGCGCAGCCAGGAACGTGTGAAGTGCCAGGGCAGCCGCATGAATGCCCCCGCGAGGCACTACCCGCGACAATCAAAAGATATAACATCCCACAGTGGATCGGTTGGAGCAATGGCCACGCGGTCCAGACGGCTCTCATCATGATCAGCCCGATGGAATATGGAACGCAACAGTGACAGACCGCACAACATGGTGAGAAGCGCTTGAGCCCGAAAATTTTTAGAAACAGGCCGAGGAAGGGCAGATGCAACCCAGAAAATCCACATCTGCTGTGCCTTGTATCCCCATCGCATACTGTACGGGTGGCAACGCAGTTAAAGGAACACCGACAATAGTAACCTGCACTGCCTGTCAGAGGTTGAAAATGGCTAAATTATAGCGGAACTCAGGCGAGTATCATAGTTACGGTGGGTTGCTAGCAAGCCCATTTGGGGCTTGCAAATGTTTCCGGGGGGCGTGGGAACCCGTAGCATAGCAAGTCCGCCCCATTTCCCCGTTAACCCGTGTCCCTTTAAATGGCCCATTGGCCGTGATTCATTTTGTGATAGGATGTGTGTAGTACTGACTCACGGACCGCAGTGTCAGAGAGCCACAAGCCACACGGCGGACTTTGCCTGGGTCAGGCCTGGGCCTGCGGGCTGGCTGCCTCAACCGCAAAAGACTCCCACGCCGTGCCTTGAACAGCGCTCCCCGCCGCCCGGCCCTCATTGTCCCCGGCCTCGCAGCTGGCTTGGCTGCCGCTCCGCGCCGGCGGGTGCACTGACACGCTAAGCTCGTAGTCGGGGTGGCCCAGGATAAAGTCCAGCTTGTACCGCACATCGGCCGCGTCAGGCCGGGCCAGCGGGTTGGCGTCCCAACACTGCTGGATGAGGCGCGCCAGAAGGTCGGGGCAGCGGCGCGGGATGTCCGGGCGCTTGTTCTGCACTGAGACGGCATAGCAGATCTGCGAGGGGTACGGCAGGCTGGCGAAGGGCTTCTCGCGGCTCAGGCACTCGCACATGATGATGCCTAGCGCATAGATGTCCACCTTCTCGGACACCTGAGTATAACAACCACAAGAGCGCGCGCGCAAAGGAAGGGGGGGGGGGGGGGGGGGTCGTTGGGGGGGTCGTTAGGAGTGGCTACCAAATCTGAGATAAATTGGAGCTCTAAAATAGGAGGTCCAATGAGATTATCTTTTTAAAAACGGTTTATATATATGAGATTGATTACAGGCAATTTGCCTTCGTGGACATGTATTCCATTATGACAAAACAACGACGGCGCGGGACGCCATAACCAGGGGGAAAGGAGGGGAGTGGGAATGTCGCGCCTTTCCATCAAACATCTCGGGGGCCATATACGCTGGAGTCCCTTGGACAGTGGAGGCGTCCTGGGTTATGAAGGGGTCACCGCCTCGCTGGCGGCCCAGCCCAAAATCTGGAGAAGGTAGAGGCACATGGCGGTGGACGTGAGGGACCACCATGGACCGCCAAAAACGGGCGGCCAGCGAGGGGGGTCGAGGGGTCCGGCGCACGTAGGAGACCCTGGCAGGCGCGCCCACTCACCGATGAGCTTCGGCCGGTCGTCCGCGTCCAGCAGGATGTTCTCCGGCTTGAGATCACGGTGCGCTTCATCATCCGGGAAAGTGGGGGGAGTTGGGTCGAGGTGGGATTAGCCGGACAGGCGGGGTTAGGCTGTACCTGAGCGTTTCGACATTCCACACTGCTGATGACATGCATGCGCAGGCTATGCTTGAGTGCATGTGGATGGAAGGTCGATACGGGGCTTAGCAATCTCCCATGCGGGCAGACAGCTCAGATGGTTGTACGTATTCATGTATCCGTACCGTGCCTAGATTTATGTAACATGGTTCATGAACGTTGTTTCGTCACTCTGCTATCTATAGTATAATATGACCTGCGCTTTTGCCCGTTGTGGGTAGGCGGGGACGCACTATAGCTGGGGTGAAGTGCGCTCAGCGCCTCGGCGATGTCGCGCGCCGTTTGCAGCACCTCTTGCACCGCCATCGGTCCCTTGCTGCTCGTGTGGATGCGCGTGTTAAGGGTGCCACCTGCGCGCCACCGCAAGGGCTGTCAAAGGCAGCGCGGCGACAGGGACGCATCCAAGTTCAAGTGAGCCTCACCCATTACCAGTATACCAGCAGTATGCGGGACTGCCTCCCACAGTATACTATCGTTACGGCATATTCACGAGGATGATACAGCCTCTGTAATGGCATGTTCTAGATGCAGTTTGGATCAGGATAGACGGGCGCACTGGTTGATACCCCGTCAGGCGCATAGTGGCCCAAGGGTGGGGCCACAAGGGGGGGGGGGGGGGGGGGAAGAGATGGCTTGCGCCGCACCGGGCAGGTACTCAGAGATGATGCAAACATGCGGCGGCTGCATGCACGCGCCCAGCACGCGCGCCACGCGCGGGCAGTGCCTGAACTGTTGCCCCGCCTCTAGCTCCCGCCGGAAGGACTCGAGCGTCTTCTCGTCCTTGACGCCACTCATCACCTTGATTGCCACCTCGCAGCCGCGCATCCTGTGGGAGGGGCCCGTCTGCAGTGTCAGCCCCTGGCCGGCGCACCGGTACTGTAGTCACGCAGGGGCTGAGCACGTTGGGCCGGCAGCGTACTGGGCGCGGTACACCCAGCCAAAGCTTCCTCCACCGATGAATCGCTCCTCGCGAATGAGGTGGCTGATCTCGCGCTTGTAGTCCACGCTCAGGTCAGGCTGCGAGCCCCATGAGCAGACGGGGCAGGCGTGGCTGCGGCGCTCGATGCCAAAGTGCGCGACAAAGCTGTGCCAGAAGCCAGGGTGCCGGTGCGCACAGTCCTGCCGGACGCAGGTGCGGCGGTGCACCGGCACGATGATGCAGATGGCGAGCACGATGACAATCACTACGGACGCCAGGATGATGCCAATCAATGCGCCAATCCTGGCGCCGAGGGACCTTTCCAACTGCGCACGGAAGCGTGGACAAACGTCCCCGAGTGAGCCGGGCACTAGCTGAGGAGGCCAGCAGGGGGAGGGCTGGGCCTGGGGGTGGGTAGTTCTGAGGGTGAGCAGGAGAGCGTAACCTGGTACTGCGCCACACAGTTGTTGTACCACTGCGAGCCCGCCAGGGCCACGATGTACGCGTTGGGCGTGCCTAGAATCAGCTGCCCAGCCGTGGGGAGGTAAGGGTAGATGGAGGAGCAGCGCACGGAGGTCCCGTCAAGATATCTGCGGCCACGGGGCAGATTGAGGCCACGTGAGGCTCTGCACAGCATGTTGGAAAGTGTGCGCCAGGAAGGGGCGCCATGGCAGGTGGGGGTGGGGGGCATGTGGGGTTCCGTAGGGGCGCACGCCGCGTCGATCTTGGTCATGAGGGACCACTCCTTCGGCAGGTTTCCTGTGATCTCGGGCTGACTGCTTAGGTTCCTGCAGGCAGCCGGCCGGATGAGTGCTCATCAAGAAACAAGGGGGCGCAGCGCGGGTATGGCGTCCATGTTTCTCCATACAGTTATCGGCATAAATCTGTACCCCTCTGACAGCAGATCTGCACAGCAGCTGCGGCCGAGCAAGCTGTGCCGTGAGGACTCCAAGCATCTTGTGGCATTTAGTGCGTGCCACTAAAGCTTCTCAGTGTTTGAACAAGTGTGTGTTGGACCGAGCCCAAGCAGCGTAGGACAGCATACTTAACGGCAGCTACGCCTGCCTTGCAGCAACACCGGGAGCATAGTTGGAGCACCACTTCTCAACGGCACACGGCAGGGCGCAGGTGCGGGGGCGGGGGGGCGGGCGGGGGGGGGGGGGGGGGGGGGGCTTTGCTTTCACATGAACTTCATGTTGGTCCAGGTTTGCCACTGCGCAGGCAAGGTGGAGGCGAGCCTGTTGCTGTCCAGGTGCCTGTGCGATGCGGGGCAGGTGCCTCCTTTCAGTATCGGGGCTGCGGGCTCAGACCCGACTGGCATGCCTTATGACTCCGGGGTCGACAGGTAGCATGCGGGGAAAGGTTTTCTAGGGTCTTCGCAGAATGGACTATTTCTAGGCTTTAGGGCGAGATAGTTCCTACACAGCCCCCAAAATACAAACAATTTCACTCATTTGCAAAAATGAAGAGTCTGGATGGGATGTTGATAGTTCAGGTGCTAGGGTGGGATTTCTAGGATACATGGGGTTGCGCAGGTGGTGGTGGAGGGGGGGGGGGGGGGGGGGGACGGTAACGGCACGCACAGCGTTTTGAGCCCGGCCAGGGTGGACCAGCTGGCAGGGAGCGTGCCGGTGAGGAGGTTGTCCTGCAGCGTGAGGGAGATCAGGGTCTTGGCAACGGCGGGGAAGACTGCCCCCAGCACGCTGTTGTTCATGGGGCCATCCAGCAGATCCGCCACATCCCCATTCATCCGCCTCAGTAGGCTCCATCTCTACGCGCCAGCATGCAGCGCATGGCGGTGACACGTCAGCCGCGGGCAACACCCCGCAGGCAAACGTCCGCACTGCCCTGCTGTGCACGTGTGTCAGAAGAGGAACCTACGACATATGGCCTACACTAGACGGGCATTGCTTGAGCGCAGTACAACTTGACGCACTGTAGTTCAGTGATAACGTATCTTTTGCGGCATGATATTATGGATGATTTAAATTATAGCGACAGATTGATATCTACAGACTGGGAATCCCGCCTGCGCTTCTTCTGTCATCAGCACATTCTGCGAGGTGTGGACAGGGCGGGCAGAGAGGGGGCGCCCACCTCGGGGAGGGACCCCGTGAAGCGGTTGCCCGCCAGCCAGAGGTCCACCTCACAGTCGGAACTGGGTCCGTTCAGGTACCCGTACACCTCCGGCAGTGCGCCGCTCAGTTGGTTGTAGCCGAGGCTGAGTCGGCCGAGGTTGATCCACTCGGTGTAGACCTCGGGCAGCGTGCCCGTCAGGCAGTTGCCGCCGGCGCTGCTGTAATTTGAGGGGGTGCCGGGCGCAGGGGGTCAGTCGCTGGTTCAGATGGACAATGCTGTGTCAGACACGCCGAATCCTCCAAGAAAAGTGTCCTGAGTTTCTATGATGTGATTGCATAACATGGGGACCAAAATGACCTGAACAATATCCTAGAATTACACAGAAACTCCGACTCAGGTAGAATTGAAAGCCCTAAACATCTCAAAATGATGAAAAACTTGTTTAAGCTAACTGCCTGACAGCATGGCCATGCGTTCACGGGGCAGGCGAGAGAGCGACAGAGGGGGGAGGGGGGGGGAGGGAGGAGGCAGGGAGAGAGAGGAGGGCAGGAAGGCAAGCTGGGATGTGGGAAGGGGGGGGGGGGGGGGGGGCGAGAGGCGGGCAGGAAGGCGAGGAGAGGACACGGAGATAGGCGGGCCCGGATGCCAAGCTGGGGGGTGGGATGGGAAGGGAGGGGGATCACAAGTTGGTGATGTTCCCGATGTGCGAGTAGGAGTGCGGCAGAGTGCCGGTCAGCTGGTGGTCTTCCACGTTGAGGTAAAAGAGGCTCTGCATGAGGGACCAGCTCTCCGGGAGGGTGCCGCGCAGGAGGCCAGGGGAGGCCCCTGTCGCCTCCAGTGTTAGCACCTGCGTGCGCAGGCACCCCGGGGGCAGACAAGAGATGAGTCGAGCCAATATGAGCGATTTCCGGCAGACAGGCAGAGGCAGGGCAGAGCGACAGGTAGGTGGAGGAGGGGGGCTGGGGCTCGCCTCCAGGTTGGTCAGCGTGCTCCAGGCGGCTGGCAGCGTGCCGGAGAAGCGGTTGTTGCGCAGCTCGATGCGCTTTATGCTGACCAGCGTGGAGTAGCTCGCCGGCAGCGTGCCCACCAGGTTTGAATCCAGCAAGTAGAGCACCTGCAGCTGGGAAAGGGCGCTGAAGGGCCGCAAAATGGGGGGGGCAGGGGGGTGGAGGGGCAAAGGAACTGTGGAGTCAGCTTAACGGACCTTGAAGAGTGGGTGGGGTTGCCTGGGACCCTGCTGCTACCCTCTCGCGCCCCCCCTCTGCCGCGCACCTGTACTCTGCCGGCAGCGATCCGCTGAAGTCGTTGGCCGCCAGGCGCCTGCTCACGGCATGGAAGCAGCAGTGAGATGTGTGCGGGTGGGTGCGTCCAGGCGTACAGGCCAAGAGGGCAGTGTGCGGAGGAGGACAGTAAACTGGGTACGCAATGGGATAGGGAATAAGTGAGGCGGGGTGTGGAGGGGGGGGGGGGGGGGGGGGAAGAAGGGGGGGTTAAGGGGGTTTACAAGACGTTCATGCCGGTGAGCACGCTCCAGCTACGCGGCAGGTGGCCGTTCAGGCCAGTGTTGCCCATGTCCAAGTAGAAGAGCCGCCGCAGCACCGACCACTCGTCTGAGCAGTACCCGCAGGCGCAACAGTCAGTCAGTTTCCAGTCCAGGCGCATGCGCTGGTTTCACGCTCTCGTGCAGGTGTCCACGCCCCAAACGTTAGCGGGGCGCTGTGCGTGCGATGTGGGGCTCATTCACCGGGCAGGCTGCCCTGTATGCCCTTGTTGTCCTTCATGTCCAGCGACTCCAGCATCGCCAGGTTGGACCAGTACACTGGGAGGCTGCCTTCCAGCTTACTGCTGGGCAGCGCGATGCCCTCAACGCGGTGCGCCCTGCAGGAGACGCCGACCCAGCTGCAGCACGGCGAGGCGTCAGTCCAGGTGCTGAGCGCCGTGCCGGGGTAGTAGTCCATGCTGTCTCGGAACATTACCAGCGCGTCGCGGTCTGCACGACAAATAGTCGCAATAACGCGTCAGGACCTCCCTATGTTCGCTCAGTACAACCCGCCTAGCATGCAGCTAGTCCCCCATCGGGCAGGACGCATCCGGCAGGCTGGCCAGGGACAGGGCACCGCCTGCCTTACGCTCAAGCAGGGCCCGCCAGTCCAACCCCGCACCTCCGCTCACGCAGTGGCCAGACGGCAAGTCGCCCACGACTCCGTCGTCAACCTCCTGCGCTGTGCCAGTGAGGGCCAGCAGCAACAGCAGCAGCAGCGGTGGCAGTACTCGTAGCAACAGCACCGGCCGCGGCCGCGTTCCCGGCCGTACTGTCGCCATCCTTCGCCCTCCGGTCAGGTGCCGTACCCCCCTCCCGCCTCCTTGCCCTCGAGGCAAAAAATCCACGACCGGGCCGGTGCGCGCCCTGCAGCGGCTGCGCGCAGCCTAAGAGGCTCGCACTGTCGCTGCCACGGCAGTGGACTATTAGAGGCCCACGGGCAACGAGAAGTATCGACACCAGCAGCAGCAGCAGCAGCAGCAGCACCGCAGCGACGGCGAAGAGTTATTTATTCTAGAGACTGCAGGTACGGCATGCACGATTCTCTTGTCGGTGAAATAATATAAGCAGACTGGTCGCTTTTACACCTTTCCACATAAGTCCTAGGCCCCTTTCTCGCCGAGTAATCCGAGCTTACGATTAGTATGGCAGCTGAATCTAGGGTTTATGACCTGAAATCCTGGAATGTAGCACATTTATGATCAGCCTTTATCACCATAGGGTGTAAGCAAGCCCTTTGGCCCTAACAAGTGGCCTACACGAGTGGCACTTGCGCCACACTTTCTGAGCGTTTCTAGTACCGCCACAACAACGGGGGGCGGTGCCCCCGCACGTCCTACCGCGCATGCATAAACATCGCATGGTGGGATGGCCATGGGTGGCTGGGCGAGGAAAGATGTTAGCAAAGAGGCTAGTATATTCTTGGGAGGGGTGGGGCCATAGTGGCGTACGCCCGTGCACGATGTGGCGTACGTGATACCATCGCCACTGCAGTGCTGCCTAACTTGTGGTGGAGCTCTCAAACTCGCGGTATCGCTCGGTACGTTGCGAGGAAACGTCAGAAATTTTTTTGATAAATTCCGTTACAATCTGCGCGAGCAGGGTTACGATTTCTCTAGCTTCGGCACGGTCGTCTTAGGTGATTTGGGCACTTTTTCGAATTTTTAGGAATAATAGGTCGAAATCCGATGTCTGTGCCAGGGTGTGGTCAACACATTGGCGTCAAACTTTACGCCAAGTGGATCTAAAAATAACCTGATACACGGTGGCGGGACAGTTTGTTGCTTGTACTCGTGCACGGGCCACAAATACTTGGCACATGCCCCCTTTGAGCGATGCCCAGGGTGGCCATACCGGATCCCCCCTTTCACAACATTATTTCCACCATCATCGACGCATTAAGGTGCACGCCATTGCCGTCCGGCCCACTGGGCTCACCGTGGCGCGCTATGAGCATGCGGCCATGCACTGCTATAGAAAAACTTTACCTACGGCAAGAAGGCCGCGATAACCCTCTCCCCCTACGCGTGCGGCCATCACAGCCGCATTTTGTCCATGATTTTGCGCATAAACCGTCATTGACACGTAGGGCTTGGTCCAGGTTGTGAATGACCTAAGTTCAATGCCCCACGTGTATGATGGATAGACATCATACCAAGGGTGATGTGGTATGATTACGGGGGCAGTGGTATCCCATACATATGTGTGCACACGAGTGGCGCAATTTGTGGTTTTGAAGCGCTACCGCCATATGTCATGCTTTGACTAAATGAAAATGTTGACGGCAATGGCTGTCGCGTGGCAATATCGGGTGTATCGCGCTGTCGCGGCATCGCCCCCAGTCGTACGACCATGAGTAACATGCATGCAAGCGCGCACTGTCTCAGTGTAGCCGCGCATGCTGGGCATGTGGATCGAATTCGCAAAAGCCCATACTTATGTGGAGGGTTATTGTAGTACTTGCACGCGCCGATCACCAGTTCTGCCCATTGTCGCAGTCGATCGCACACGTAATTCATGCCTTTAGTCTATCGGCTATCCGACTATCCGACTATCGGACTATCGGAGCGCCCAGAGCGGCCTCGTCGCGCCGCGGCTAGTCGCGTCATCGCGTCGCGTACTCCGCTGCTGCGCTGCACGCCAATGTTTTTTGGAGGGCCGGGTTGGGCCAGTACTCGCATTTCGTATGTACAGTCTCCCTCCTAACCCTTGCCCCGTACGTATCTGTCCGTATCGCCAAGTCAGCACCGGCGGCGCTGACCACCGAGTGGTACAGTGGCGCATTTTTATGATATAGTGAACTTAATATTCATCACCGGCTTGACATGTGATAGGTGGCGGAGGGGGGGGGGGGGGGGGGGGGCTTGTTACGCTCGTGATTCCGCTCTTCGCTGATTCGAGTCCTGCCGGGCCCCTCGGTGGAACTATGACCGAGGGGGTTAGGAGGGGCCCGATACAATTTATTCAGGTTCTTCTACCAACCCTAATACAGTGGATTACCGCGCGACCCGCACCCCGATAACAAGGCGATGTACTCATCCCGTGCGGGCGGATTTCCCCCGCGTAGGGGGGCGCTAGGCACAGCCCAATAGCAAAATATGGGAGCGTATTGATGGCCAGCCCTACCACATACCCTGGACGATGCCCTAGCAGGCGACCATATGGACCCACCCGCTGACTCGGGGGCTGCACCCCTGCGCAATACGGGCTGAAGTCCGGCTCTACCAAGGGCGCATTGAGTGCGGACAACAGGTGCAGATGGGCTGGTTTTATTTTGGAGCAAGCCTCAATTGCAATATTGGCCGTTTTGCGGGAACTGCTCACTTGTTATTTGCATGCCGACGGCGGGGAGAGCGCGCCTTTGTGAATGTGCTCCGCGATGATGTGGCACCTACCATATCATGCCCAACGGTCAACCCTGGGGGCTTGTAAATCAAGCAGGTCCTGCTTTTAACCCCACCAACCCTCAGACCATATACCATATTTTCATTGCGCCCTTTTTGGGTGCAGCACGAGTAGTAGACATAAAAGCAGCCATAACCGCCGAGCCTGCCATCTTCCAATTTTCGCTGCGTTACACGTAGCGATGTTAAAATTGTCTAGTAATTTGTTGCGAGCAAGGTCACCCCAAGTTGTTCAAGACCACACCCGGCTCACCACCCGTGTGTGATATTCTCATCCGTACGTCCGTGCGTTGCCATGCCAGATGAAGAAGAACCCGGCGTTGGCGTGTAGCTGTACACATAGAACGCATATACGTGCGATATGAAAATTCGCGCCCTCGTGACATTGGGATATCAAATTCCTTACTAACCTTGAACAATGACATGCACACGTATGGCTTTTACAGCGAGAGCACAACAAACGCCACTTAGGCTGCCCCCACGCATGTCATGTTCACGTATGTCAGATGGAAGGGCGCGGCCGATTAGTATCGAAGGCGAGGGCTCAGAATTACGCCACGGGGGTATATTCAACGGCCCGCCCTGCGTCGCGCCCGAGCCCAATGTATGGCATGTTTGGTATCTTCGGACAACTCTAAAGCTGATTTGTCTGCCCAGCCAAACAAATGGAAGATTCGAGGTTTTTGGACGGCTATAGAGTACCGTAGCGCTGAATGTTGTGAAAAGTATATATTCAAGTTGTGATTGATTCAAATTAAACGCAGTGCTCCTTATGTATAGTTCGGTGCGATTATCGGTAGCCGGTAAAATTAATTATACTGCACAAAGTACGGTAAATCACATCAATTATTTGCTTCGCCGATAACTCGTGCTGACTGTACGATTTTGCGAGGCCAAACGGGCAGCATGTTTCGGGCTCGGAAATAATACTAGGCAGAACGATTGAAGTGCGCCTAAGACACCGACCAAGACCAATTTCGACTTTCGCGGTCATTCTCATGTATAGTAATGAACAGCAATAGGATAAGCGTTGAAAGATCGGCGGTGGGATATGTTCTAAACTGGCAGACTTAGCTGTTCTAACTTAGCATGCCATTTTCCATTTTCGCCGTGTTACACACAGTAAACAACTGTCCCGTAACCTGGTGCGGGCAAGGTCACACGTTGTTCAAGACAACACCCGGCGGCTCACCATCCGTGTGTGTAATTCTCATCTGTACGGCCGTGTGTCACCATGTCAAATGGAAAAGAACCCGTCGCCGGGCTGACGCTCGTCGCTGCAAGCAAACATGCATGCCCCTTCTACATTCTTGCTCGAGCTCACATGGTCGTTGGCTCAGTTGACGGCTTGTGAACGTGGTATCGATGGAGACGGAGCACAAGGCTCTGGCCCTAGGCAACACATCGCGGGAGAATCAACACGCACCGGGTGCTGAGCCGCAGTGCGCCCCGACTTGCTAGAGCCATGCAAAGCGGCCGTGTCGGAGCAAAACCCACGAGTGACGAGGACGACAACCTCACGGTGCCACGGCTACTGCAACGATGAGCAACGCCTGGTGACGAGGACGTTCGACCGGTCAGTCGAATGGTCTCTTCCCTTTGGGTACCGACCCGACAAACGACTACCTCAAGCATGGCGACTGTCGTTTGCCGGCCCAAAAGGAGTCATTTGGATGACGTGTTTCGGGGCACACACATCTGCTCTCTTCGTGGCTCTCGACGAGCTGCTACCCTGTGTCCCAGCTTATAATCAAGACCTCCCCACCACCTCGCGCGCGCCCGGAAGCACGCCGAGGCCATCGACAACGCGTTTCGCTTTCGTGTGGCCTTCCCGCGGAGACTCAACGAGATCAAGCGCGTGCACGGCGACCTCAGGGGTGTTGGACGTACTGTGAGCTCAGCATTTCCAGCCCGCAGCTGAGCATTTGGGTTTTGCCTCGTTTGGCAACTTGATTCTTGACTACGAGCGCCGGTCTTCGAGGTGACAGTTGTCACCAGGGCGAAGGCCGCCGCCATTGCTTGGGTGGCGACGACGCTCGCATGTCGCGGGCGAGGACGTGGACGCGGCGACGGTCGAGGGCGTGGCCGCGAAGGTGAGCATGACTGATGGTGTGGGGCGCCTTCCGTCGGAGCTGCTGGCGCGTTACGGGGTCACCTTTCAGTGACCGCCGCACAGCAACGCACATTGGCCACTCAACGATAGAATGAGTGCCCCGTGTCCGGGCCGGAACCCCTACCCTACAGACTTTATTCAAACCTTCCTCGATATGTAGCTTCTTACAGCCACAGCCGAAATTGAAATTGAAACTGATTACAACTGCTAGTCTGCTGCATCCACTGGCCCATACTGAGTTGTTCTTAGGACCTGCTTTCTGCGGGTGTCGCTTACAACTTCGTTCGTCGAGCGTGCAGAACTGATTGTGTATGCTCCACTCCCCGAGTACCAACACGACTTCCGAGCCCTCATGGCTTCGGTTGTCAACTTCATGTTCTTTGCCAGGGGACTTTAGGCGTGCCTGCCGAGTGCGGGACGTCCATGACTGTCGACTCCTACAGCAACATCACCATACATGTGTACATCGCGAAGGGTTGTGGTGCCGGCCGGCGCGGCCGTGACGACCTCCGCGTGCTGCTCCTCTGTGTGTCAGAGCACCCTCGAGTCGCCCGTATCCTACACAACTTCATCGACAACGTCCATTTTGTTCCCCTGTTACTTGCTGCCTTGGCTGAACTCACTTCTGGGCGGTCGACATGTACCCGAGCGAGCAATCCAAGTTTTGAATTGCTGCTACGATCCCGGACTGGCTCTCTACGGCCGTTCGTCTCGTCGGCGCTGCCCCCCGCCCCCCCTCTGGCACTTCATGGACCTCTCACAACCTTCGCAAGGGTGCGGCCTCTGCTACTGACGCCATCGGCGGGGTACCACTGTCCCACATCCGCCACCAAGGCGGATGGGCCACCAACTCCGACGTCGTTCTGGATTACATCGACCCCAACGTCCTCCCATCGCCATGCCACCACGAACTCACGTATATACGAGACAATCCCGCGTTTTAATTGTGCCGACACATGTACATGTACTTTGCAGTACATCGCTATAGCGGATGTTATGCGGTGTCAGTGGATTTGGTACCATTCAGTTTATAATGCTATCATGTTCCGGATCCTTATGTTATACTGCTCCCGAGTATTGCGTCACCCGCCGACAGGTTTCATGACGTGCTTGCCAGGCTGGCGTCCCTGCGGCATACATGACGCCCCGGAGCTGCGAGCTCTGCCCGAACTCCATAGCAGGGGCGTAATAACTTCGTTACTACCCGAGGTTCCTTCGCAACATATGTTGGTTAGCTGTCGTTGCGGCGGGCGGGCGGCGGTTGCAGGACGGCCGGTCCACGCCTATGTCATAAGACTTTCCTATCGCCGCGCGGCCTCATGCAATGCCTCGCGAGGCACCATCAAACACTCCTCTCTCAGCTCCCACCCCCCCCCCCCCCCCCACCCACCCCGCGCCCCCAATCTCCCAAGCGGCAGCTATTATAGTCATGCCGTGGTCTTCAGTCGCATTCGCCATCCAATCAGCGGTCTGAAGGCCCGATTTAAGGGCGGACAAACGGCAGAATCATGTCGCTCCGTCGCGGGACGCAATGTCACCCTCGGCGGCCTGCTGGCTGTCACCATGGCAGTCCCGGGTCAACATGCTCAAGTGCCAAGCAGTGGTAAGGCAGGTGGACCTGAGCCCGCCACACCTGTGCAATCGTCGACTGCGCCGGCGGATCGTGATGAGAAATGTGCTGCAGCACCGCCAGCGCAGCCGAATGTGCCGGCCAACAGTGGGCAACACGATGGCTGAGTAGCTACGGGGCGGGTGGTTCTCGCAGGGGCGGCGGAGGCTGTCCCACGTAAATCCGCCCCGAAGCACCGTCCCGGGCGCTACTAGCTCAAGCCCGTCACACTCCTCCCGCTGATATCCACCTCCGCACGGCTGCTGCGACATTCCGCTGTGTCGCAGGCGGAGTCGGTGCGAGGGCACTGCGGGTGCAGTGATAATGATGTTGGTACAATAGCTGTGGCGAGCAATAGTCGGGACGTGCATCGGGACTCACACACACACACACACACACACACAAATATGTAACATACGACCTGTTGCGGTAACTTTCGCGCCCTTTCCCACAATTATTGCTAGTGTGGAGGGCTGCGGAGCTGTACATCCGGGCAGGTGACTAGTATGCAAACCTTTTGTAGGCGAGTGCGCGTGCGGCATGACGGCGCCGCGTCATCAAAGTACCCGTCGCAATACCCTTGACTTTGGACACCGCTGCAGGGGCAGTACTATGATGAGCCGGATCTGCCGTCCATGATTTAATTAATAGCCCACATAGTACACACGGTGGCTCCCGATACGAGGTTCCGCGATATCTCCGCGTGTAGTTGCGAGTTCGCGGTGAGCCGGTGACGCGTGCTTCTTCTTCGGTCACATTGCGCCCCTTCGTCACTTCCAACACGTTCAACAAGACTCCGCAGGAGCGGCCCTCTCGGTGCCCCCTTCGTGACCTGGCGCTACCGATGCTTCGTCAATCTGCCGCTCTCTCCGTTCGCTCGTCACTGGCAAAACCAGAGTCAACTTGAATTGTTTTAAACTAGTTTATGGGGTTTCCTCCTTTCCTAACCGCTTTCCAGCTACATGTGCTGCTAAGAAATACGAGCTAGTAGTTCGGCGGTGTCCGAAGCGCCACCGGCATGCTTCGCTTTGTTCCTTTCGCCGTTTCCGAATTTGGCTCGCTGGCCCCGCACGCTGAGGCCTTCTTGGTGGAGCTTGCGAAAGCTGACCACACACACACACACTGGCCCAAAAATCGGTTCATTGGCTCTTGTCTGCGTGGCGCCGCCATTTCTCCTTGCTCATCAACATGGCACATGCAGACAACGTTCTTGGCGGGGTCGCGGCCGCGCGCGCGGCACGTGATGGTGCTCCTGCGCCTGCGTCGCGTCGCTCGTCGGCATGTGTTGCTATGACCCGGGTCATTGGCTGCAAGCGTACTCGCCGCAGTTGATGGCCTACCCCGCCCGGGGCGGTGGTCCTCATTGGTTTCATGTTCACCTTTCGGTCTTTCTGGTCGTTCCTTGGCTTCAGTGCTTCCCTTGACCCTTGGTTCCTGGCAACTTGGCGACTTCGTGGTTCCCTTGGCTCTTCCTTGGTTCTTGGCTCCCTGACCTCCTGCTCGACCTTGGTTTCAGGCTTATGTCTCTCTTTTGCTGGCAACATTTCACAGTTGTTAGTTATGTTTGTCGTGCACATATGTTAAAGCCCTGATGCAAAAAATTCACTTGTCGTTGCGCCCGTTAGTGTGCAGCACGAGTAGACATAGAAGCAGATGTAACAGCTGAGCATTTCACACAGCGCCCCCTGACAGACTTGACTCCGTTTTCGCTTCACCAAACCTCTACCAATTTCGGCTCTTGACCCTGTTAAAAAAACGCCTGCACGACTGTTTTTGGAAAACGATGCTCAAATTTTCCATTAAAATTATACACTGCGACTCCTTGTAGCGACTCCCGGATAAATACTCCTCGATAAACGCTCCTCTCTATATAGATATAATATATAAAATACTCCTGCACATATACAAACACTCATGTATATATATTATTTATCTAGTACTCCTGTATAAAATCATATATATAGCGAGTATACGCGTAGCGAGCATGGATTAACGAGTCCCCGTGAATTAATACCTAAAAGTAAAGTAAAGCTCGCCCCGGGACATCGGCCGAAGCCGTCCCAGCACTTGACCTCTTGCGCCAACTGCAGCCGCAGGTCCTTAGACCATTGCCTCATTCGAACACCGAAGGGCTAATGCACCAACCGGGTGAACCCGGGATACGTCGGGCCGATATTGCCAGAATACATGCCGAAATAGAGGTAGTTTTTACATCAGGGCTTTTAACATATGCGCACTACATACAGAACTAACAGCAACTATGAAATATTGCCAGCAAAAGAGAGACATCATAAGCCGAAATAGATGCCGAAATACATGCCGAAATAGATGTGCGGAAATTAATACCTGTAGTATAGAACCAAGTCATAGTCCTTATGTACTACGATGACGCCGCTGTGAGCAGAAGCTGAAGCGCGCTGCGCGCCCCGCAGGCCCACAGCCTTCGCGGTGCCTGCTGACGTTTGCGCTAGAGCATCCTATTGTCATATATCGTCAGCTGTATAACCGTCAAATTTTACACCCCTCCAGATATTAAGTATGGCGTTTGCGAATTCAATCGACATGCCCATGCCTGGCTACACTGAACAGGTCGTGCGCGCGACCATGTATGCACCTTGCTCAGGGTCGTCCGGCTTGGGGGGAATGCCGCAATCTCATAGCGCGATACACCCAATGTTGTCATGCGGTAGCCGTTGCCATCAACACTTTCATCTAGGCAAAAGCAGATCGAGCTTCTGGCGCATGTCCTGACATTTATCTGGCCCCATGATCTGTGTAGAGCCATATCCGCCGGCTATCTGTATTGCTGATGCTGTAACTGACATAGCCAGCGGGTGGTGACAACATTCAAAAATTGTTGTTTTCACTCTCTTTGCCTCTCGTCTGTTTGCATACCTCCACTCTGGGTGAATGAGACTGCCTCAAGTGGGAACGTGGGTATAAATAGTCACAGGATTTGTGTGTAGTTACACAGCACGCAGAAAATACTGCGCCATCGTAATTATGAGGCGACAGCCTCATCTTCCCAAACATTATCAGTCTTAAGTAAACGGCGCTAGAACAGTCCACAGCCACTAGCTACTCGTACGTAATTTACTAGTATACCAAAAAACAATAGGCAGAGTAACACATGTGAAAAATTTTGCTGCTGGTCATCGCATCTCCATACAATTATATAATGTATGTGTTGAAATGCTGCATTACGGAGATACACTGTGCGCTAATGACCGACTCAGCTCTCAACATAACAACCGATGTTTTTGGCCAGCATGCGGCCGCAGTATGCACATGCAGATTATCGATGTTTCATGTCTGGATACCCATGGCGATTACGGAATATGTATACTCTATGTACATGCCACTGTCAAGGGTGGGCCAGGGTTTTGTTATGTATTATTGGGCTGAGTTGGGATATGAGCTGCCTGCAACAAACCGACCGCTCGCATTACATGCTTGAAACATACTCATAAAGCAAATTATTGCAATAATTGTTGCCGCCAGTGTTGTTATTAACAGTGACCTTTCTCGCTCGGCGACAAAAAACCCTTGACGTTTTCTGCAGCCGGTTATATTGACCTGAAGAATGAAGTATCCAAGACCCCACGGGCCCACGTCGCATGATGAGAACAAGCTCGGTCAGACTACACATGGATACCTGGTAAACTCTCACACTTAAAGATGCATTTAGCCGCATTTATTCTTGGGATTGAGAGCGTCACTGTTAGCATTGCTGCACACTAAAGTGGTCTGGCGTACTTTCAGGGTGTCATTATCCCAAGATGTCACCACACAGAAAGTGAAACCGCCAACACATACATATTCAGGCGTACTCTGCGAAACTGTTGCCAGGCATCGAATGAGTGATTGAAAGCTGCGTGAAGTATATGCTTATGAAGAGGACAGTGATCACGCTAAGGGATGGCTAAAGCATTACTGTTGGCGGGTAGTTGAAGATACTGTGGGAATGCCAGTATGTTTGTATGACATCAAATGCTTCTAAAGGCAATTTTAGGGGTTCTAACAAAGAAAAGGACCTCGCCATAGTGGGATGAGCTGGCTGATATTGGGGACACCGAGGACAGTACTCCAGCCTACTAGGAACAGCATGAAAGAGCATGCTGGAATGTTACAGCTCCCACAGGCCAACACACAGTCAAAGTCCATTGGACGACACAAAGCTGCACCTGTGTCCTATGTACACCTAGCCGCCGCTCTTTTTGGTGTTCTTGAAGCCTAATTCCTGCAGCAGCTGCACGAGCTTGGCGGTATGATCGCCCTGAAGTTCCAGGTCTGCGCCGCGCACCTTGCCACCAGAGCCGCACTTGGCCTTGAGCGACTTTGCCAAGGATGACATTTCGCCTGCTGGAAGCCCACTAATCACCTGTTGCCATATAGTATGACAATGAGGCAATAACGCAGTGTGAGAGCAATATCCGAAGGGAGCCAGTTTAATCTGTAATATGGAGTTTATATTGCCACAGGATCAAGATGATGGGGCCAGAATGGGATATCCTCCACAAGTACAGTATCAGGGACTAGGTGACGAGGCGCACAGTGACAACAAGTTGGTTGCAGGACTCGAAAGCCTTCACATTGCCAGCAAAAGAGCATGCAGGTATGTGCGCCCAAGCGTATGCTGGTGCTCGACTGTTTGCCGGGTGCAATTTATACGAGAGCCAGAGGGGGGAGGGGGAATGTATGCCCGGCGGGGGGCCGGGGGGGGGGGGGGGGGGGGGGGGGGGCTTTCGCACCGTGACTGTCTTGCCGCCTCGGCCGCTGCGCGTCGCCTGCACCCGCACCACCGCACCTGCGCGCTCTTTCGCCTGGCTGGTACCGCCTGCCGGCTTCCCGCCATCCGGCTTGTGCTCCGTTTGCTCACGTTTGGCGCCCGTTGCTTTGTCGAAAGACGGATGGTTTCGGAGCGAATCGAAGCCGCGACGGAGCATGCGGTCGGCGGTCGACTGGGTATCCGCTCCGGGTCCCCGGCGAGCAAATGGCGCCCTAGACAGCAGCAACCCGCGCTGCAGGCAAGCATCGTTTGCGCTGCGACTTGCGCCGGGGGTCCTCGTGAGCCTAAATCCTGGCCGGAACGCTGGAGAGCAGACGGTCGTTCCCGCCATGATGAAGGTTAGGGTAAAAACCCTTTGGCGCGGGGCCAGGTTGGACGGTAGGCGGAGCAGGGCCAACAAGGTGCAGCAGCTGCAGGCCCGCTTGTCGCAGCCTTTTCTCGGACGGTGCGCTGAAGTAGCGCTAGCGTGCAGCTGGACCCTAGACGTTTGCAGCTGTCTGTGTGATAATGAAAGCGACTGTACTGCCGCCGTCACCTACGGACGAGAATTCCGTGTTTTTTCCTGCTGTTGGTGATTATATGTGTGATCGTCGTGACCTGCTGGCGGCCAATTTTTCTCGCCCCCCGGGACGGGAGTGGCACCAGACGAGAAAGCAGCAGCAGCAGCAGTAGCAGGGCAATACACCCGCAACGGATATTGCCGTAACGGAGCGTCGCCTTCCCAGCCCAGGGGTTTCGTCCGTGATGGGGTCGCTGCGCCTAAACGGCCGTCGTAGATCGAGGCGTTGCAAGGGTTGCACTGTTGCCAGTCCTGTCAATTGTCCTGTCTCGGGCCGGGGCTAAATAAAAAACTACGGGTACCAGTCGTACAGGTACCGACCGATGCGCATCGCATCAGATAGGGCGCGTAAGCGCGTTGACGCGCGCGCGGGATGGACGACGTAGTTAGGGGCAGAACAGCGCGGGCGGCGCCCGCAGGCGCGCTGGTGACACTCAACTGCTGGCTGGCTGGCGGGTGGGACGAGGATGACGTCATCGCGATGATGCTACGGTCTGCTGTCGCCGCCAAACGCCATCGTCTTTCATCATATTTACATGAGCTAGCAGCAGAAGGCGATATTGGAAATCACCAAAAAAAAAGGGAATCAGAAAGGTCCTCTACAGCGACTGCGGGGTGGAAGCATCGTCTTTCAATCAAACGAGCATTTATATCCCCCCCCCCCCCCCCCCCCCCCCCCCCCCCGCGCCCCTCTCCCCCCTCTCGCGACCCCGCTCCGGCCCTTTTTTCCAGTTAACCCTCCGAGCGCTCGCTATGGGCGTGACCAGTAGCGAGAGGTGGGGCTGGGCCGGCGTGCCGGTCGGCGGCGACGGGTCGGAGGGCCCCACAACGCGCGGCTTCCTCGGCTTTAGCTTCTTCCTCACCATGTGGGTCTTCGCGCAGTTCCTGCCGCTCCTCGCGCTCGCGCGCGCCTGGGCCGGCCACTACGCCCTGCTGGCCGTCCTGCTGGGCTATATCGGCTTCCGGCGCCTGCACCCCGCCACCCGCTGGCCGTGGCTGCACGCGGTGACGGCCAACTACGTTCACGCCCACCCCTACTTCAAGAAGCAGTGCCTCGTTTTGGACGTCGATGAGATGTGCGCCGCCCCGCCGCCCCACCACCCCGACCTCTTCCCCATAGGAATGAACGGATAAGAGATCCCCGAAGCTTAGCCAGAGACGGGCGTATTGCCATGTTTGGACCCGCCACAACGGCGCGATGCACCTGACATGTATTCGGTAAATGAATACATATTTGTAGTATAGTATTTTTGCATCCAAATATCGAGGCTTTAGTAGCACTTCAGGTGGGCAGGATGGGAGGGCAGACAGGGCACAAGGTTGATGGACAAGGAGGCAGCGTGATGGAGCCCCCCCCCCCCCCCCCCCCGCCTGCATGTGCTGGCGCAGGCCCAAGCCCAACAGCGGCGCGGTCTTCTCCTTCCACATGCACGGCGTTCTCACCTGCGGCTACCTGCTCAACGGCAACTCGCACCCCGCCATGCGCAAGGCGGACCCCTCTTTCCTCGTCGGCAGCGGCCTCTTCGGCATCTGCTTCCTCAGCGACCTGCTTGCGTGGTTCAACTTCCTGCCGTGGACGAAGGAGGTGCTGCTCAGCAAACTGGCTGCGGGCGAAAACGTGGCGCTCATGCCCGGCGGCTTTGAGGAGGCCTCCTGCTACAAGCGCAACACACACCGCACCTACCTCAAGTGCGCGACCGCCGCCCATGGCCACAATGAAATTCGCCCCCTCCCCTTCCCCCCCTATTCTTCCTCTCTTTACTATCAACCATCAAATAAACTATGAAAGCAACATTTATAAACTACTCTCCTCAACAGCCGGTTGTGAAAGCAACACATCGTATTACCTAAACCCTACATCCACAAATCCCTGACAACCAAATCGATGCTTAATCAATTGTGCCTTTTGGGCACTGTAGTGCAACGTCCCAACTGCCCATGTTTCCATGGTTGGGAATTATTTTTTCCTGATTACTTTCGCGTCGGGTGTCGTAGCCCCTGCAAGTGTGGCCGTTGATGATGGTGCGATGTGCCGGGGCGCGCAGGGACCGCAAGGGCTGGATCAAGTACGCGTTGCAGTACGGCGCGCCCATTTACCCCGCGTACACCTTTGGTGAGGAGCGGACGTTCTGGACATGGCTGGGCGCGATGCCGCTGCGCCTGACCGCCAACAAGTACCAGCTGCCCGGGGTCGTCTTTCTCGGCAAGTGGTGCCTCTGGTTCCCCTGGAACCACACCGAGCTCATCACCGGTAGTCCCCCTCCCCAGCCTTCACACCCTCCCCATTCTGTCTGCCCCTGTCTGCTGAACTACGCATGCCGACACAGTAGGAATAACACTGCGAATAAAAACCTGCCCTGCCTGCCGGAGGTCAAACGTAGACGAAACTATGACGAACGTAATCAATGTTCTTTCAGGCCGCAAGCCCATTTGATGTTTATGATAATGCGGGTCCGTATAGGCTCGTTGGCAGCCGTAGGGAGGTATGCACGGATTCCCTGTGATGCGCTAGAGAGGCCTTGCTTGGGCACGGTACGAGGTGCACATGACGCGCTGTAACATAAAACTAGTTTCCCGTCACCTGCGGTGTACCAGTATTGATGTGTGGGATGTTGAAAGACCACTACCCGGTGCCGCCGCATCGCACCTATACGTTCCCTAGCAGTGTTAGCCCTCAAACCGGGGCTGCATGCAAGCTGTGGGCGCACTAACCGCAGTTCTGCTATAGGAACCACTCAGCACATGTATATACTCTCTAAATATGTATATGGCCTTTGGCAGGCGGGGCAGGTTCCCATTCGCAGTGTCATTATTACACATTGCTGCGGCGGTGCCGGCACGCATGAAAATGCAGACACATTACTATTGCCTGCCGCATTGAATTGGGGCCGCGGGTCCAAGGATAAAGAGCTGTTGTGTAACTGTACCACGGAGGCCGGAAGCTCTGTGCTGTAGCTGTGGTGTATGTAGCTCTGAGCATGACTATAGTTTTTCTCTTTGTGGGCGGATCAAAAGCTTACGCATCACTTGTACGCAGCGATACCTTAAGCGTGGGTACCATGTGTGTTTGCGGTCTCGGCGCTGTGGTTTCTCTATAGAACCATTACTGAGTCGGCCCTGACGTGCCTGATGCGCCTGCTGCGGCCACTCGCAGTTGTCGGCGAGCCGCTGAGGCTGCCGTGCATCAAGGAGCCGAGCCGCGAGGACGTGGCCAAGTGGCACGCGGCGTACGTGGACCACCTGCGCGCCCACTTTGACAAGCACAAGAAGACCTACGCGCACAACCCGGACGCACAGCTGGAGGTCGTGGGCCCCACCGACTTTGGCCTCAAGGCCTGAGCTGCCTTCAGTGCCCGTTACTGGCCGCCCGCCTCCCTCTTGGCGTCGGCCAGCTGTTCTCTGCTTCATCAACCTACGAGCATCGCGCCCCCCCCCCCCCCCCCCCCCCCCCCCACCCCCCAAATCTGATACACAATCTCCAGCACCCAACGGTAATTTGATTCTTGTAATATAACTGCGGGCCAGTAATCGGTTTCAGCTTCAAGTGGCACCCCGACTTTGCTCACGAATTAGTGAACACACTCGCCCATACCCTCAAATCGATCCCATTCTACGGAACTGTCGCACAGCCCCAAAGAAAGGATGCCGACGTTCTGTACATAGTCGTGTCAGCCTTTGGAGTACAAATACTACAGCGGCAGTTGTTTATTTCGGCGCGCACTGGTATCTGCTGGCGCCACCGCCCGTCTTGCGCATCACCGAGGGGTATAAGCCAGCACATGCCTCCCCTACGAGTGCCGGCGCGGTGATAATCACAGTGAATGAGAGCCGGGCCTGCTAGCCTGAGTTCAAATATAGACAAAACCACAAAGGAACTGCAATGACTGTTCTTGTAGGTTGCTAGGAACCCTATTCAAGGCTTGAAATAAGGGTTGATATAGGTGCGCCAGAACCCGTGGTGGAGTACTGCACAGCTTGTTCCTGGGCAGCGCCGCAGACCACCGCACCGTCTTGCGGCCCGACTACATGGACCCGCGCAATCCAACGGCATTGCAATCGCCAGCAGGCAATGCGGGCGCACTCACGCCGGTGCCGAACGTGGCAGCCGCTGCTGTTTCCAACGCAACTCCATACCTCTGCGCGCGGATGCGGTGCTGCGCATCCGCGGCGGCTATTTCCAGGGGAGGAGGCGCAGGGAGCAACGGCAAACGAAGGAGCCTCAACTCATCGTAGCGGCTTGATCTGCAGCTTCAACTCGGGCGGTGGCCGCAGCGTGATGATGGCCTCGGGCGTGGGAAACTCTTGGGCGCCGGGCGGGGGCGAGAGCTTGAACCCCTGCATGTGAAATTCAAAGATCGTCACGCGCAAGCCACCGGTTTGGGATTGAGACGCATTCTTTCTGGGAGGAGGAGGAGAAGAAAACCCCGCTGCGCCTACAAGTACAGCAAACTCCGTAGCATTGCTTCTCTCCCCATGTTCACGCTGCATCGATACACAATGGCGCTGCATGTGAATCGCATGTCGCTGGACGCTGTATAAGGCACCCCTTCCCTTGTATATGCATATCGATCGCGTGAACACCCAGTCCATACTGGTACTCGTATAGGAGTGCACACCACGGGCAATTTTCACTTCCATGTTCACTTGACATCATCGACGCGTAATCATGAAGCGGCGGGTCGGGATGCCGCTCATCTGAGCTCCGCCATACTGCGCACATACTGCCGCAGCACACCACCAACTGATGCCTAATCAAAGGTGTGAACAAATGCCAATGGCATCTACAGGTGTCAAGTAGCATATGAAGCGAATATCGTCTATCGACACGTGGATTGACTCTGATCGGAAGGGGGGTGGGGAAGGAAGAAGGAGGAGGGGCACCTGAAGAATCTGCGCCATCACCAGCTTGGTCTCCAGCATGGCAAACCCGGTGCCGATGCAGTTGCGCGGGCCGCCGCCAAAGGGCAGGTACGCGCCGTTGGCCCCCATGCCGCTGAGCGCCTTCTGCCAGTCCCCTGCAGCCAGGCTCCCCGAGGTATCCAGCCAGCGCTCCGGCTTGAACTGGCCGGCGTCCTCGTCCCAATAGCGCGCATCCCTGGAACAGCGCGGGCGATGAGGAGACCCCAGAGCGTGAGGGGAGTTGCACGCTTCACAAGCATTTCGAGCGATTTTGCAGAGGCTGACGGCAAGGGAAAGGGCAACCGGCGTGCACCCAGGGACATATGTCTTGGGCCTCTGGGATCAACAGCAGCCTCAAGTGCCGCTTCGACGTCCTCTGTAATGTGCTCACAACGTCTAGTGTCTCACGTAGAAGTCCAACTGAGTCCAAAATGGCAGGTGATTAATCAAGATCCTGTAACATCTCGTTTTTTATATAGACAACAACGGTGCCGAGACAACTGCAGCTTGTTATTGCTCATCACATTTCCGACGTAGCCCCTAACCGTTAGAAAGAAACAATAATGTGTCTTCGTCATTACCGCGTAATCCGGCGAAGCAGCATTGCCTGCGGTAATCCTGAATGCTTACCTCGGCGCACTGCACCGGTGGAGGATCCTTCTACAAGCAGTAGTACTTCCATGGCGCCGGTACGCAACCGAGTATCACGAATACACAGCTACGAGGAAACACAGCTGGTCACCCCGTCTGCTAGCGCCAAGTGAAATGCAGGCCTCACTAGCTACCACCATCCTTGTGAGCTGTGTGCTCATGCACCGGTGCGTAGTACACTGCAACAGGAGTCACCTGTTGCATATATAGATGTAGATTTATGTGTATATATATGTAGTTATATATATGGTATGTATTTTATGTGCAAAAGAAGACGCCTGGTGCAGGGTACTGCGCACCGGTGCATGAGCACACAGCCCACGAGGATGGTGGTCCCCCGGGGCACGCGCCACTCGCCCAGCGCGCTGTCCTCCCGTGCGCAGCGCCCAATCATGTACGCGGGCGGCAGCACGCGCATTGTCTCCAACAGGATGGCTTCCAGGAACGGCAACTGGCTGCGGGGCGCAGCAGCCGGCAGGGCCTCAGCGCTGGCAACACACATAGCCGATGAAAGAAGCTTTGCGAGGGCAAGCGACTGCGGCACATGTCCTCAACAGATGGGTCAGTGGTGGTGGGGGGAGGCTGGAATTACCTCGCTGGCTGCGGGGCTTCCCCACCCAGCACGCCCTCCACCTCCCACCTGGCTTTCTCCTGCGGAATCGCCATGTCATGCGCACCCATGAGGTCGTGACAGAGGGTGCGCCATTTCTACTGTGACATTACCCCTAAACTGAACATTACCCCCCCCCCCCCCCTCCCTCCCCAAACAGCAACAACACTTTGGGATTGCCATATTGCGTTTCGACCCTTCGCAACGAAGGAGCAATATTTGTATCTGTAAACACATCAGAATATACCATAAATATCCAGCTTGATGATGCGAAACAATTCAGTCGTTTTGCGGTCAGTTTAAAAAATGTATTCAAACGTTAACACGTATTGAAATATGTTGTGTGTTCACAGTAGGGGGGGAGGGCTAGTTGTGAAGGAAACGGCAATGCAGTACTCATCCGCGCAAGGGAGTTGAGGTGGCACAGTTCAAAGGCAGAGGGCGCAGGGTGGGGGAGGAGGAAAGGTGTGCGCTGACCTGGATGTCTGGGTGCCAGGCCAGCAGCGCGCACACCCAGGTGAGCAGGATGGCGGACGTCTCCTGCCCTGCCACCATCATCGTCATGATCTCGTCCCGCAGCTCGCTGTCCGTCATGCCCACGCCCGCCTCATCTACCGACAGCGCCAGCCGGTCGATGAGGCCCTGCCGGGGGAGGGAGACCGCGCACGACAGACGGCAGGCCACACGTAAAGCACTTAAAGCGCCTCGTCCAGCGGCAAAAAGAACATATGGAGGGGGGCGGTTCCCCGCCTGCCTGCCAGGACCGCAAACTCTGACTGCCTGTCAGAGCCCACCCACCTGTGGCTCCACCTCCCCCTGCGCCGCAGCCTCCGCCAGCCAAGCCCGCCGGTCCGCAATGATGCGGTACACCGTGCCGTCCAGCTGCTTCACGGCACCCTGGTACTCTTTGTTCTCGGATGTGGGCAGCCACTCCGGGATGGCAAAGCCCGTCGCGGCGCGGCGCCCAAAGTAGGTGAACGCCGTGACGATGCCGTCCATCACCTCCCGAGCCTCCGTCTCCTGTGCACCCGCGCACGCACAGACCCAGCCTCAGCCACGCCTAACAAAGGGTTATTCATACTTAGCGCGGCTCTCCTTTTAGACATAACGTCGGAATTCTGCATATGGTAGGGCATAAACAGGGCTTAAATGCCCTGCACCTCACTGGCATGTTGGCGAACACCTCACTGCACCCAGCTGTGTCATCGGCCTACCTCAATGGCCGTGCCAAACACCGCGTCCGCGATGATTTCGAGCGTCAGTATGTTGAACTCGGTGTACACGGAGCGCATCTTGGGGGAGGTGTCCTTGCCGCGCCACTTGTGCTGCAGCATCTTGGTGGTGGCGCCAAGCATGGCCGCGGTGTAGCTGTTGCGGGCAGAGGGGGCGAGAAAGGGGCGCGGCGGCGTTAGCCTTGGTGCCAGATTTGAGAACAAGTCATGAAACAAACAGTTACCCGTATATGTGGCTAGGTCAGACATGAATGGTCCTTTTCAATCCAAGGTGTAGAAAAGCCATCAGGTGACGGCTTTACATTTCTTTGGTGGGGGATGCTGGAAGTTGTGGGAAGGAACCGTAACTCATCATACGGTATTAAACAAAGGCTAGGTTTGCCGATAATTACAGTATTACATTCTTTGATCCTCAGAGGGATATGACGACCGCTGCAAGATATCACGTTTTTGGAATGCTACATTGTGGAGAAGTATACAAACAATGCTTTGCATGTCGTAGTTATTGAACACGGATAGTATAGTCGCGCGACCGGCGCAGATTCCTGCAGCAGGTGCATTCCGAATAGGGTTTCGGAGCCTATATCAATCAGAATATGGGACGTGTGTTTGTTCAGGCACAGCTACGACTGCTATGAGCGGTCAGCCATGATCTCACACCACGCCGCTGGCTCCCGAAAGAAACTTGGCGGCAGCCCTCTCAGCACCATGCGGTTTATATTGACAAAGTTGGCGCAAAGAATAAAAACATCGCCGACTGTCAGCTTCATGGAATGTTGTTGCAATTGCAGGGCAAGGGTATCAGTTTGTCCCACCTGCGTACGGCTGCCTGGCGGAAGGCGGGATTGGACAGCTGCCGCTGCTTCCGCCACATGTCTCCATCGCTCACGAGCAGGCCGTTGCCGGCGAGGCTGGAACCCGGGAAGAAGGCCGTGCCCTGCGGAAGGGGGGGGGGGGGAGGGGGGGGGGGGGGGTCGCAGTGGGCGTGCGGGCGCGCAGTTGCGGGAGGTTTTACCATAGATTACCAAGGCAACACCGCTTGCTGAGGTGAGTATAATATGGAAGCCACAGCTACGCTTGTCCACCGCCCTCCCCGCCCCCCACAGATACACACACTTGCGCGCAGGATGTACATGTGCGTGCACATATGTGTGTGTGTGCGCGCGTGTGTGTGTGTGTGTGTGTGTGTGTGTGCGCGCGCGTGCGTGCACGTTGATGACATCAGCGTCGGCGCCTCACCTCCTTGACAAAGTTCGCGGCGTCGTCAATGACCACCTAGCACAAGGAGCAGCAGGGCGGGGCAAATCAATCCCCGCCAGTGACATGGAAACTTGGAGGTAGACTCGCACAAGGATGTGCTCCACCACACGGGGAGCAAGAGTGGGGGGGGAGGGGGGGGGGGGGGGGGGAGGCAAATGACGGGACTCGCCTGCTTGACAAGCTTCGGATCGGAGATGAGCACGCAGCGCTCGCCACCCAGCTGCAGGCCTACCGCGCCTCCGTAGGTGCGGCTC
This sequence comes from Tetraselmis striata, assembly GCA_006384855.1. Lineage (NCBI taxonomy): Eukaryota > Viridiplantae > Chlorophyta > Chlorodendrophyceae > Chlorodendrales > Chlorodendraceae > Tetraselmis > Tetraselmis striata. Next base: position 101,382 of record VCJN01002586.1, read on the forward strand.
AGGCGGCCGATGCAGCCCACGGGGTCGGCCAGAAGCTGCAGCACTACGTCCCCGACAGGGCCTGCCGGGAAGATAATGGAGCGCGAAGACCAGGGGCGGAAGGAGGGACTAGTTAGGGCAGGGCTACTTCACACTGCGGCTGGCCCGCCCGACTACACCGCAGGGTTCAGACGTCAGGCCGTTGTCCGGAAATGCAGGCCCCACGCCCCTCGGTCGCCAGCCATCTTCTAGCCCCTAGCGCCGCGCTCAGCCTCACCTGGCGGGAAGCTCTCCATGCCCGGCCGCGTCTGCTGCGCCTCCTTCAGCAGGGCGCCGCCTGTAGCCACGGCGCCCGCCACGCTGCGCAGACCCTGGGCGCCCATCGAGTGCACACGTGGAGATCATGTGAGCAGGCTCACGGCGAAGATGATCTGGGGCTTCAGCATTCCCCAGTGAAAGGATGCAAGGAAGTACGTGGTTTACAATGCCCAGACCCTATCCAATTGTACACCCTTCTAGGCACTGCCTCCAGTAACTCCGCGGTAAGACGGCCCAAAGAAAAGGCCCGGGAGAGGACGCTTTGAAATGACCATAGATTGCCTGACTTAAAAGCCATCGAGAGAAGTCAGACAGCTCCTTGACCCGTTCGTGCATTACCCATGAAATCCTACGCAGCGGAGGCGTGGCACTGAGTCCCGACACTGGCTGTCTGGAAGCCCTGCGTGGCCGCCCCCCAGTGCGCGGAAGGCATGGTCACAACGTGCTCAGCTACAAGCCCATGGAGCGATCACGTATGCAGCCGTCGGGTGTCCCCCTCTGCGGCAAAGCACCCCTCACCTGGAGCAGCTGCTCCGACATCAGCCCCAGCAGCTGCGGCTCGCCCCCGTCGCCGCCGCGCTGCGCCGCCGCCGCCGATCGACGGCGGTGCGAGCTGGCTTTCGACACCCAGGGTCGAGGCGCGCGTCCCATATTCGTCGTCGATGCCTTCGCGCTCATGCGTGGAGGCGCAGTCGCTAGGGGCGAGGTGGCGCGTGCCAATGTTGAGCCCGCCATCACCGCCGCAATTTCGATGGCCGTGTGTGCCGTCAACGGACCGGAGGGCTCAACGGCGAAGCGAGCGCTGAGGGCTGGCCGACCCGTGAGTGACCTACAACTCGGGCGCTGCCCTCGGGCCCGAGCCCGAGAAAAATCGAGGCGTAGTAAAGGCAGAGCAAGGTGTGCCTTGTGGACTTAGTGAGAATTAGAATGGGCATTCACTCTCGGCGTGTCTATGGTGCCGCAGGTGCGTGATGGGAGCGGGACGATGCTGATTGCCGCCGCCTGATGATGTTATTCCAGTCAGTGCGCTGGTTCGTCGTTTCTCCGGAACCCAGCCAAAAGCGGAGACTAGATCATTCGTAATAATAACGAGATAAACGCGTATACAACGGGATAAGAAATGGACACGGGTTGTCGTACCACTACCCGTTACACCCCCGTGTGTTTTCTAATTCTGGGGAACTGCCCTTTTTGTAATTCACACCACTACCCGTTACACCCCCGTGGATTCTCTGTCGTTTTCACGCATTGCCGATGTGCGGGCGCGGGCACGCATCACCAGCGCCGCGCAGATGACGACGCGATTACAACGGCTTGAACCCCAGTGCACAGGGGACAGGTCGCCGTCAGGGGAGCAACCAAGCTCAGGGAGCCCCCTCACTCCAGACCTACCGCCGTGAATGTGCCCCTTTCTGCTCATGCCGCTGTGAACAAGACGTTCAGCGCCGGTCCCCACCGTCGCGCCGACGCGGCGAAGACCGTCTCTTCAAACAGAACAGTAATAGTCGCTACAAATCCTTACTTCATCCACGACACAACCTGGAGGGAGAAAAGAAACATCCACAGAACCGCCACGCGCTCTGGACAGGCGGAGTCCGCGGCCGCGCCAGGCGTCGTCGCCACTACAATCAGGACGGGCAGGTTCAAGCATTTGGCGCCGTGAGCCTCCTGACGTCGCGATGGCCGTGTCGGAAGGGGAGGCCGCGTCCCATCCCGGCGAGCTATTCGAGGCGGCGTCGCCTCGGCCGTCCCCGGACTCCAGGATGACGGCGCCGGCGCGCGTTGAGCGCACGCCGGAGTGGTGCCTGGCCAACGTGAGTGCGGTGCTGCGGAGCAAGGGCACCCCTGGGGGCGGCGGCGGGGCATTACACCCACATACCCGCCACAGCGAGCGGCTGCCGAGTCGCTGTCGAGGCGGAACCGACAGGAGCGCTTCGCTCCCCGCAGCGGTGCTGGGAAGCCTCAGGAAAAAAGGGGCTCTAACTGCGCATTGCCCCCTCACTGCTGGCCGCAGTACGGGGACGGCTCTGTCATTGGAGCCACAGACTTGCAGACGCTGGTGGAGGCGTTCGTGCCGGCCGGGGCGGTACGACCCCCCCCCCCCCCCCCCCCCCCTCTTCCAGGAAAAACACAAAATTAATTAGTAGAAGAAACACACAATCGCCTGCCTCGGCGACGGAACACTCCAACCTCCCCTTTCTTGGGGGTCAGCATCGACCGCGACTGGCGGGGCCGCTGTGTCGGCTACAGGGCGGGCCTCTGAGTGTTGCTGCTCTGCCGCTCACAGATCGCAGCGTCGCGCCTGAACGCGGATAGGATATGCATCACCGACGAGGAGTTTATGCGCCTGGACCTCGACGGCGACGGCGTGCTCAACCACGACGAGTTCGCGCTGTTCTACTACGGAAAGCTGTACGCGATGTTGTACAGCTTCTCGGATGCCATCGCGGTGCGTCCGGCCTGTCAACCCCGGACTTATAACAGCATTGCCCCCCGTTGCGGGAGGCACCTCTGGCCGTTCGATTGCAGTCCACGGAATGTCATATTACTTCTATCGATTACCTTTCTGTTTCTTTTTGGGGGAGAAGGGGGGGATAGCGGATTGAGAGGCAGTGGCTAATAAGTGTGCGACCCGGCTGCAGGAGCCGCACGAGAGGCAATTCTTCAGATGCACGGGGGCGCTGCACAGGTGCGCTACGTCGCCTGCCATGCTCACCGGGCAGCTTCCCCCCCCCACCCCACCCCCCGCTTCCTCCTTACCCCTTCTCACCCCCCATCTCTCTGACTGGCAAAAGGCTCAGGCACCCATCCCCGGTGGCATCCTCACCAGCAGCCTACTGAGTCGCCGTGCTACGGCAGGGTGTATAATGTGTACTGCTGTCTGAGCGGCGTGCAGCACACGATGACTCTGCGCCCCTGGATCACCATGTGCAAGGACAGCAGGTGGGCTGGAGCCACCTTTTGCCCCCCCTTCTCCCCTCCCCTGCGCAGTCGCTCCCTGCCCCGCTGTTGTCGGGCACAGGCAGAGTTGCCGTGCGTGACAGCGCCCACCGGCTGCGTGCTCAGGCTGATGGGCGGGATTCTGACGCGCGCGGGGGCGGAGCTCATCCACGCCCAGGCGCGCTGTGCCAGCATCCGGCAGGGGAACGCCAAGCCAGGCATCACCTTCCAGGAGTTTATCAATGTGAGCGCTGCCTACCCCCTCCCCCCCCCCCCCCCCCCTCCCTGGGGTCTATGTGTGATTCTTATGACAGGTTGATATCGAACTTGGCCCCGGACTCTGGCCAGATCGGCAGACCTGGGATCTCATGAAGTTGGGACAGAGTCAACCAGAGCAGCACAGAATGGACCTTGCCCTCGATTCTATCTTGATTCCTTTGGCTGATCTACTTTTACAGCTCTGACCGGTTCTCGCTATAGATGGCAGAAGTACCAATTCCTCCGCGGTAGCCCCATCAGATCCTGTGCGGCATTCCACAGCAGAACTCTGTTCCATTTCGCCGGAGCGTATCCAGCTCCACCCAGCTGCAGCTATCCTGACCAGCGAGTGTCGGCACAATGGTGTCGCCCCCGCAGGCACTGGCGATGGTGGGGGAGAAGTTGGGGCTAGGCTTCAGCGACACCGCGAGCACCGTCCTGCGCCTGGGGGCGCCGACACAGGTGCGCGCTCGGGGCATGGCACCACCAGCAATTGGCCCCGCTTGAGTGCGTCAGGTAAGCTTGGGTTCAACGGGCATTATTATATGTCCGACAATAAATCACTAAATGCTAGATTTCCGATTAACAGCTTTCAGCCTCATAGCATTCGTCATCTCACTATATATTTTGGGTTTACAATGTACGATTTAATTCAGAAACGCTATACCGGTATCCACCAGCTACAACTCAGTGCGATTTTGATTCCTACCGACATAGCGACATACCTAAACCCGGACTCCTTTCACAATGAACATCCGATGACATTTTGCCACTGTCACTCCGTGAGGAATCTGAAACTCTCAGCTGCTTGCCGCCCTTGAACAGGCGTCGCTGGAGCCCAGCCGGTACCGCAGCCTGATGTTGTCCACTCTCACGGAGGGACAAGGCGGCCTGCCCAAGGTGAGCGACCCGCCCTCACAGGCTGCTTTCCTTGACCTGCCCACAGTGATGATTAATGCTGTCTTCGTTAGTGAGGAGTCGGGTTTGTGACGAGGTGTGTAATGTATAATTGACATTCGGGACTTGCGAGACTAGAGGATATGTGCAGATATGTGCGACACCATGCCATTCAGAAACGTAATATGTTTTGTGCTAGAGTGTATCGTAGCAGCGGTGTATATGTGTTTGTGGAGAGGTGTATGGTATGCCAGTGATATTGTTGCGTTCCTGTCACAGGGATCTTTGTGGAGAAGTAAAAAAATTGAGTTTCAAATAATCGTTTAACAGTTTGTGGTGAAGTGTAAGATGACATGAACTAATCCGTCAAGGGAGATCCCCGCGGGCGGGAGATCTGACGATTATTTGTGGGGAACTGTATTGAGAGGGCGCGCTGGTATAGTCGTCTTATGTAGCAGCACATCACATATCCTAAGCCTGAAACCCTAAACCCTGAGAACCTAAGAACCTAAACCCTGAGTTTTCCTGCATTATGCACGTGTGTCGCGCCGCCACAGGACATCCGCCCGCACACCCGCCTGATGCAGGAGCTCTTCCAGGCGTCCACGGCGCCGCCCAGCATGTTCACGCGCACCCGCCACGGGATGTCAGGTACCAGCAATACCCCTGCTGTTGAGTCCCAAGTCTGCATAGGCGGCCGGACCACATGTAAACCCGCCTCTGTGAGAAAAAGCATTCACTTGCGAGGAAAGGTTTAGTAGGGTTTTGCTACGCTATGTCGTCACGGGGCCAAAGCCAGTGCGGGGTAAATGGCCCAAGTACCCGTGAACCTAAAGAGTCCTCTCGATCATGGCATGCTAACCACCCCCCGCCCCGTCCTCCTCCTCCCTGCCCCTTCCGCCCCCTCGAATGCGCCAATACCTGCTACCACGTCATCAGAGAGCCTGATGTCTTCCAAGGTGAGCCGCCCTCCCCGTTGCATGCCCCTGTCCCTTATCATGCGACCTTTTGCCAAAGGTCTTGTCCATCTTTATTCGCATCCGTTGAGGCTAGTCGGAGGGGGTCGCCTCCAGGCTAAACCGCGTAATCCTCCTGAACTCTATTATGGGTACATAGAGAGGCTCCCAAAGTGACGGCGCACCAGCTGGCCAACTATAGGTGCGACAAGCGTAGCGGCGCTTGGGCTGATCATGTGGGGCTGCGCTGTGCAGACGCTGCGGCAGGCGGCGGAGGAGAAGGTGGCGTACCAGGCGCGCATCGCGTCGCTGGAGGAGGCGCTGCGCCGGACTCGCGCGGAGCGCGACGACGCGTTGGCGTCCGCGGAAAACCTGCGGCGCTACGGCACGGCCACGCCGCCGCCGCCGCCCCCGGGCGAATCCGAGGCCCCCCCCACCGGCGTTGACGCGACCGCGGGCATTGCCGCTGTGGAGAAGGGCGGGGGGCCTGACGCGCCGGGGGGCTCTGCGGGGCCGGCTGGGACGCCGCCGGTGCCGGTTGAGCCTCCCACATCGCCGCTGGGTCCTGCGGGCGGGCCCACGGGCAAGCTGGACGCGGCACCGGACTGGCTGGCGGCTGCGCCGGTGGAGATGGCGGACGTGGCTGCGCCGCCCGGCGGTGGCAGCGCGCCAGGTCACGGCCTGGACAGCGGGTTGATGGCGGAGTTGGAGGCGGAGGCCGCGGAGGGTGGGGCGGGGGGAGGAGGAGGAGGACGCGGGAGCGAAAGTAATGCGGTGCCTCACCTACCCAGGGAAGAGGTCCTTGGCCTGGGCACGGACGGCGCAGGGCAGGCGGAGCCGATGGTGGAGAGGCCGGTGGAGGCGGAGGCGCCCATGCACAGGCCGTCTGTCTCCCATCATCTGCCATCCGACTCTCAGGCTGCTGCCACGGCGACTCGTCCGGGGCTCCGGGGGGAGGATGAGCCGCTACCTGGCGAGGAGGTGCAAAAAGGGACGGAGGGCCAGAAGGAGGACGGGCAGACCGAGGAGGAGGGTGCGGAGCAGGCGGAGAGGGAGCAGGGCCAGGTGCCGCCAGGGGTGGCCGTCGAGGAGGTTCGGGAAGCGGAGTCGGGGGTGGCTACGGCCGCTGAGGTGGGCACCAGAGCAAGCGCAGATGTCAGCAGTGGCGCCAAGGAGCTGGAGACCGAAGTGGGGAAGGCGGAGGCGGAGGCGGGCGGGGAGCTGTTGCCGGCAGTGGGGCGGGGGGAGCATGGCGGATCGCAGTCTCCGCCCCGGCCATCAGAGGAGGCGGCTGATGGTTTGCCCGGCGGGGAGCCTGCGGCTGTGGAGGCGCCAGAGGTGCCGCCAGCGCCGGCACAAGAGGCGGCCATGGAACACATGCCGCCAGGCGTGGAGCCGCAGAAGAAGGAGAAGCAGGAGGAGACAAAGAATGTGGGGGTGGAGGAGGAGGAGGCAGAGGAGGAGGAGGAGGAGGACGGGGCGGAGGGTGGGGCAGCGGCCGCCCTCGCGCAGGTGGTAGCCAGCATCGAGCCCGCGATGGAGCCGCCGCCGCCGGGGCGGGCGCCCCCGAAGGCGGTGTCGGGCATGCGGACGCACAAGCCGCAGAAGCTGATGAGCGAGGCGGACCCGCACGCGGTGTACCACAAGGCGCTGTCGCGCAACAGCAGCACCAGCGACTTTGCCAGCCGCGCGTCGGTGCAGGCGGAGGAGCCGCCCAGCCCGGACGCGGCGGCAACGGAGGCGGCCACAGCCGATGCGCCTGCGGAGCTGGAGAACATCCCGACCTGCACTGGTGCGGACACTGCAACAGGGGACGACCCGGCAGCGGCGCCATCGTCTCTATGTCCACCTGCGGGCCTGGTTGCCGGCCAAAATGACGAAGGCACAACTGATAGCAGTGGCGGCGATGCCGCAACTTCACCCGTAGCGCCGGCTGTCCAGCAGGTGCGCAGCCCTCTTGTCGGCTGTTGTACTCCCATCTGCATTGCGCATTGCTATGCTGCCCTGATGGACCCGCTCCTTGCGTGCTTGACTGCAATCGGCGGTGAGCTCGCCACTGGCTGCTGGCATCTCCGCGCGGGATTATAGGAGGCACGTGGTCCGCTCTCCGCCACCGCCCTTCCTGCTGACCTTCCTGCTGACACTCTGGTTGCGCTTCCCCATTCGCTGGCAGGAGGACCCCTTCCCCGGGAAGGCGGGCAGCGGCGCGGGCACCACCCGCGCAGCCGTTCTACAGCAGCTGGCGGCGCCCTCACTGGAGGCTGCGTCAGCGAGGGAGGTGACCTGAGCGATGGCGCGCACCGCCCCCTGCCTTGGCCTTCGCAGCTTCCTGGCCGGCTGTGATCCATTGTGCGCTCACCGCCCTGTGTTGTCAGAGCCGAGACGCGGGCGTGCCGGACCTGGAGCAGGAGCCCCTTGAGGATGACTCATCCGTGGTGCTGGAGCCGTCGATGCCGCGCCCGCGAAGGCATTGAGAACAGGAAAGATCCGCCTGCTGCAGGCATTGAACCATATGGAGGTGGTAGTGTGTCGGGTACTGATGGCCATCTTGCGGTGGCAAGCAGCCTCTCAGTCCGCGCCGTCCCGATCGATGCTGCACATAATATGTATACCTGACAGCTGGGCCATCCCAGTCCAGGTACGGCTACCATGGCGCTGAAACTAGCCATACCCCTGTGCAGGGGCCCCATGGATACTTGCCTACAGCCTCTGGGTGCCATACCTGAAGATGGCGAGGTTGTTGTCAGTTGTGCGGAATGCATGCTGTAATGCATATGTCTACGTAAATGTGCCCGCTACTGTATTGATTGCCCATTTGCCAATACTTGTAGGACTGCCATATAACACACAGCGTGTGATGGCGATGTATGAAGTGGCGAGAGACATCTTGAAAATGAAGCATCGCCCGCATGGCGGCCACCATTAGCAACAAGGCGGTGGGGTTCGGCGTGCGACGGCAGTCCAGTTGGCAAACCGCGGCGCATCCTAGTATCCAAGTCCTCGCCCGCACGGAGCATGGCCCGCACCAAAATCAGCAATGCTCGCAGCGAGCCCATTATTGTTTGAAAATTATTTCAGCTTTGGTCATGCTTAGTCTTTGATGCTAGACAGGCTAACTGTCTTACGGCCCGGCTGCACCAGCCCGCATAGGGTCTGCTTAATGACAGCGCCACCACACACATGCCCGCTCAGTTCACCGACCTCGCCGCCTGCCGCGCCATCACACGGCGCTGGATTAGCAGACTCAGAGTCTACGCGGTGGGAGAAGGCACCGTTCATCAGTATCTGGAAGGTGTCACCAACGCCTACGCCCCCATCTCGTTGCAACAATGCCTCCACGTTCCCGACCTTTCCCCCGAGAACGACTATGGCACCTGCCGCCTCTTCAGCAGCCGCCGAGCACGAAACGCCAATGCACCGCTCAAGATTCTTCTCACATCAACCAACCCCCGCCTCCTACTCTCCGACGAGACCGCTATCCCATCCACAGCCATGGACGACTCCTCACCCTTCGTTCGCACGTAATCCACCCAAAACCCCGTCAACGCCTTCCAGTCGTGCCGTCTACCACCCTTATCGCTGCAACCACGCCATCCCCTCCCAACACCGAGCAACTGTGGCACGCCCGCCTTGGTCATCTCAGCAGCCGCGGCATGTCAGCCCATACCGGCAGCGGCGCCCGCGGCCTCGTCCCGTCCGCGAAGTGCACGTTCCCCTTCTGCCGCACCTGCTGCGCGCTCATCAGGTCAACTGTCGCGCCTCGCCCGCGTGGTCTACACGCCAAGCCCCTGATTCCTTTTCAGCGCACCGGCTGGGACTTCCGGCAGAATCATGTCACATCCCTTCCAGGCAACACCTACTCCTGTGGCGCTATCGAGAATGTGACATCCATCGCTGCCATCTACTTTTGTCACACTCGTGCCTCATCCGCACAGTGCTTGCGCGCCTACCGGACCATGGTGACAGCCCTGGGCAACCGCCTTGAGGTTTTGCGCCTCGACAATGACACCGCCTTCCAAAGCAAAGAGTTCATCACAACCGACGAGTCGCATACGGCCCGCGAGTATGCGGCGCCTACAACCAGTTTCAGAATGGGGTCATTGAGCGCACGTGGTACACCCTTGCTACATGGGCATGCTGCACAGCTCGACTTTGCTGATCGACCTTGCTGGTCTCGGCGCATAGTTATGGGAGTTTGCTATGGTGCTGCCGTGCGCAGCCACAACCATACCTAACACCGCGGCATCAACGACATTCCCATGCGCCACCTCACAGGCTGCACCCCGGTGTTCACCTATCTCCGCACCTTCGGCTGCCCAGCCTACATCCACGTCCCTTGAGCCAATCGTCTCAAAGCAGATACCTCGGCACACGAGGGTATCTTTGTTGGCTACTCACCTGACTCGCCAGCCTGGCTTGTCCGGATGCCAGGCACTCATATCGTCCTCTCCAGCCGTAGCGTGGCCTTCAAGAACACCGATCGTCTTGGTCGCTTCGATCCAGAGCTTCTTGATGAGTGGTTTGTTGCCACTCAGGACGTAGTTCTCAGCTCTTGCTCAATACCTGTCGACAACAACTCGGGAGGGGCTGCCAATTCAGGAGGGGCAGCTGCCTCATGAGGGGCAGCCGGTTAACCACTTTGACAGCGACTCATTGGGCTTTAGCGACGAGGACACCGCCCTTGCGCCAGACCCGCAACTACCAACTTACAGCCCAGAGCGCAAGTTCACACCTCCAGCACCACCAACGCTCCCAAATCAACAACAGCTCATTCAGCTCGCCCCGGGCCCCATCACTCCGGCGGTCGAATCAACCACACAGAACGCTGCACCTTACCTCCCATCTTCCACGTCACGCAGCACCGTTGGCAACCACAGCTGCAGCCCCGCACCACCACCAACATTACAGAAAAGCATGCCGCCAGTGAGTCGTCAACCGAGAGGAGAGCCGCCGTCATCACGTCCAGCCCGCAAAATCATCCCGAATGTCGGAATGTCAACCGAAGACAACGTCTTTCCAACCAAGGGATTCCAGCCCCTAGCAGTGCTGCTTGCATGCGAGACACCAGGTGGCCCACAGACCTACCGTGAGGCGCTCTCATCCCCAGTTGCAATAGAATGGCAATGCGCGCCATCCAAGCTAAATACAACTCCCTCATCATTGCCGAAACGTGGGAGCTCGTCCACCTGCCAGCATGGTGCAAGACCTTAAAATGCAAAGGGCGTGGGTCTTCAAAACAAAACGCCACTGAGACGGCAGCATTGTGCGCTACAGGCGCGCCTCTGTGCCAACGGATTCTCCCAAGTCCACGGCCTAGACTAAACCGAGGCGTTCGCACCGACAGTCAAGTTCACTCCACTGCGCGTCATCTTCTCCAACGTCGCTCACCTCGGCCTTTCCTGCGAACAAACTAACGTTGATTGCGCCTTGACGCACGCCGACCTCGACGAGGACATCTACATGGACTAGCCCAATGGGTTCGTACAACGCGATACTGCCACAGACGGACTCTACGACTCGTCTGCCTACTGAAAAAGGCCATCTACGGTCTGAAACAAGCACCGCGCAATTGGTGGATCCTGCTTCTGGGCTTCCTACGAGATCAAGGCTGCGAGCACCTGCGAACGGGCGCAAGCGCCTGCGTCTACCGCTCTTCGGTGAACGGCAAGGCGATATTCAGCATCGTTGCTGTCTATGTCGACGACATCCTAATCTGCAGCACCTCTCGATATCGGTCAAGGAATTCACGGCTGCTCTGGGCATAACCTTTGACATGAAGGATCTCGGCACCTGCAAGTGGTTCGTTGGCATGGAGCGTGACATGGACACCAAGACAGTCACCCTGCATTAGAGCCGGTACATCCAGAATACATTGCATCGCTCCGTCATGGAGAACTGCAAGCCAGAGGCAACACCAACCTCAGCCAATGATCCGCGTGTCGAGTCACCGCTGCTGGATGAAGCTCTGGCGTCGCAATACCGCAGCCTCGTGGGAGCCCTCCTCTACGCATCTGTGGCGACCATGCCGGACATCACTCACTGAGACAGATTCATGTGCGCGCCGACTGCCGCCCACCTCGAGGACGCCAAGTAGACATTTCTACACTATCTCAGCTGCACACATACATGCGCACTCGCCTTTGGTGGCCACGAGCTGACACTTCGTTGCTACAATGATGCCAACTACCCCTCAACGCATCCATGTGGCTGCACCGCCGCCATCGGATATATCTTCGTTCTCTGCGTCGTCACGGTTAGCTATGCCTCAAAGCTGCAGCCACTCATCACCCTCCCCGCAGCCGAGGCTGAATACCTTGCCCTCAGCCTGGCCACTTAGGAGGCAGAAGTTGGGCGAGTTTGGCTTCCCACAAGCACTGCCCACTCCAGACGGAGGGGAGAACCGGGCATGCATTGCCCTTGCTACAACTGATTGCACGTCCAAGCGCCTGGACATCCGCCTACTTCACTTCGTGCGCGATGCACACACGGACGGCATCATCCGGATCTTCTATGAGCCCAGCTCGTCAGTCCTCGCCGACATCTTTTTAAAGCTTGTGAACAACCCACAGTTTGAGGCCCTTGCCACCGAATGGTGATAAATGTCGTTATTCTGCTCTCACTGAAATTACTGAGCTTCTTCTTCCTCTTCCGCTGATTTATCACATCTCATGCCTTCAGTGAGTAGTAGCAGGGGTGTTGAAATAACTAACGGATGTTCTGTACGAGTACACACTAAATCATCTAGTACCTTACTCAGATAAAGTATCCGCGCTACACACCCCTGTCTATTCAAAGGTTGAACAGTTACAGAGACTACTCACCGGCACTGAATAGACACCACAATATACAGAGCTGCCACATATGCACAGAATGCATATCATCCAGTCAGCTTGCAGATACTAACGACCCGAGGCTTGAGTCCATGTGCTCGCAACCACAAGGCCCATGGTCTACAGATTCTGGCAAAAGACATGGATGGCCGGGCTCCCCATCGACCGGTTGCAATTTGCTGCATCTGTGGCAAGACAACATAAGAGCATATATATGGAGATTGATTTTCCGGAGGAGGCGGTGCCAGTATCCGGAGAAGCCAGTATCCCAGCGCACCAACATCACGGATACATGGACTAGATCATCGACAGCTTGGCGTTGTCCGCGCTGCCCGCCGCAACAGGTGGCCATGTTTGCCTGTGTGCAGGCATCCAGTGATGGCTTTGGTTACACGGGGAGTAAGCTGGCCCCCCGCCGTACCGACAAGGGGCAGATAAGGTACCTGTACCAGTTCCGGAGCCGTAGCGGTGTGTGTTATTTATGACATGTATATATGTACATTAATCAAAAGGCGAAATTTATGTACACACGATGTACATGGTACCTTATTTGCGAGTACTGTGCCACGGGTGCTTTCAAGTCGTGCACTCAGATTATTGATGACTTCGTGCTCACAGATATGCGATACAAGAACGTGTGCTCAATGTGCTACGACACACGCCTGGAGTGATGCCTCTTACTCGGTCGAGAGTTGAACGACGACAACGAGCCAATGGGACCGAATTCGGTGTTGCGACTGCCGGTACACGAGTATTTCTGCCGCGACCCACATAATATGCCGCCAGCCCCGGGTGAACCGTCGACTTCTATGGACAGGCAACAACACCAGCAACAACAACAAGCACCCTCAGCGGAAGAACCGCTCCATGCCGTCAGCGTTGTGGAGCGGGACCGCGCGGCACTGTCGGCGAGAATGGAGCTAGTGCGATGGATCGCTTCCCGGATGGATGGCGTCGAGCAGTCGTTGGCTGGCCTCAAGCAGCCCGCACCCGTCCCGCAGGGGTTACCCACCTATGAGGCACAATTTTGATTCAGCTCCGTTTCCCTATGGCCCATGCGCCCTGCACATGGGTGTGAGGTGACGTTCGTCACTGCCTTCAACAAAAGTGCGACCGCCTCCCAGCAACCGCTCGACGAACATTACTCCGCGGTCGAACCGCTCGCGGATGACTTGGAATTGATCGGCGCTAAGGTCAATACCGATCCGGTGGGCCGTCCCGTTTCTTTGCCAAGGCATAACTGCACAGTAGCTATCCGATGGAAGTCGATTCCACGGCTCGCGGCCAGGGTGAGAAGGGCCCGGCCTTTCCGGAATTGATGGGCTACTACCGCACGAACATTGATGACTAGCCACTGTCACCAGCTCGAGACCTACTTGTGCAATTTGCTAGCGTATCATGCTCGGCTCATTATCGTGCACGATGTATGTGGCGTGGTTCGACTCGTCTACCTAGATGGGCGTACGCCGCCGCGAGGGAATGGCGCGCGTCGCGGTTCAGCTGAGATTGCTCTACGGCACAAAGCTAGCGCTCGAGGAGGGCCGAGCGCGCCCGGGCCAGGAGCGATCGTGGATCGGACACGATTCTTCGTTATCTGTGCAACATGATCACGATTTCCGTCATCAAGCAGAAGCTATGTTCGGGCCGGAGGGCTTTTTTTGCACCATGCGGTGACGCGTCAACTGCCGATGTTCAATGCACGTGTGGCACCACACTCCCAAAACGGCCTACATAAGGAGCTCAGCCATTTCGCGCGGCGCAACGTCAACGATTGAGCGGTCTAACTCGGATTGGGCGGAGCGGGCCGGTCCCGCCCGGCGGTGGCGAGCAAGGCATAGAGTGGAGCCAGTGGCATAGAAGGGGGTGGCGGGCCGCCTCTGCCTCCCGGCCCGCATGCCGTGCTTTCTCTGCGGCTCCGATCAGCACAACTCGCGTAAGCATCCTGCCAACGTACTTATCACCCGGCCATGCCTTCGTCCTGGGGCCAAGCACGCCCGGGCTGATCGCTTCAATGCACATTGCGTGTCGCCCCCAATGCCGGGCTACCCGGGGGGGAGGCCCATCGAAGAATGACGGCTTGCCGGCTTTGATGTTTGTTATCGCCGATTGCATCGATGAGGAGAAGCGCTACCGCTTTCTTTGCACCATAGCGGTCCTGGCGGTTACCACGCTAGCGGCAGGAGGGTGCGATGAGCGGGCGGGCGACTGCCGCCGTCCGGGGCCAACCCCAGGCCCAGCTTACCAGTTGTTGGTTGCTGTACTACTGGCGATGACGCTGGGGTTGTGTAATATTGACAGTTCACCGTACTCTTCCGTGTCGCACGAGGGCATGACGCAGCTACTTCGCAACGTGAATGTTTGCGGACGTCGCTTTAAGACGGGTAGTACCGACATTCAGCGGCATTATGCTGAGCTAGGCACGCGGGCGGGGGCATGACATGCCGGCCATGCTCACGCTTCACGCACCACCCCGCGCGTCGTCGGAGTGGGTGGCATGGTATGAAGTGCAACCGGGGAGATTTGACTCCGTGTACGATGGATATTCATCATCAGCTGCCCGATATGCGGGTCAATGTCGAGGGTTTACTAGCATCGGAACAAGTCCCCGCGGAGTTGAAGGAGGCGCTGCAAGATGGGTACGCACAACAATGGACCGGTCTACCGTCGAAGTTGCGGAAGAAGATTTGCCGATCGTGCCAAGACAGCGGCGCTGCGGCGGACCGGGATCGAGGTGGACCGGCATCACGAGCAGGTAGGGGTATGTTGAAGGCCCCTTGCAATACGTGCCCTGGACGGTTAGCGCGATCACGTGCATTATCAAACATGACCCGTACAAGGTTCGGATCGTATTCGAATTTCTTCGGTCTGAAGTGAATCCGAGTATCGCGCGACATATGTGCGCAAGTTAGACCTTCTCTCTGATCATGTTCTCCCGGTCATTCAGTAGTATGATTCGTCTGCGGCGAAGTTTGACCTCACGGACGCATTCTACTGTTGGCATGTTTATGTCGGCGACGCCGAATATATGGGGTTCAAAAATCTGGTGACCGGCGAGTATATTTCCGATATCGATTCACCATGATGGGAGTCGCGTCTTCACCGGCCTTACAACAGCGGTGGACGAGAGTGATTCGCAATATTTTGCTCCTTGAGGGCTTGAAATAATGTCGCCCGGGCAGTTATGAGGCCGACTATTCGAAGCTGCGCCTGTCGGGGGCGATGTCCTGCTTAAACTCTCCCGAACGCTCTCGCGGTGGCAACAGCATATGATGTTTTACTCCGTGCTTTTGGTCCTCGAGGTTTACGGCTTCCAATGAAGAACGTAAATACCGAGTGGCCGAGCACGCGAATGTAATATACCGGGGTGATGATCGATTCCGGGCGGAGGAGGTGTCCGTCACAGCATCATTGCGGGCGGCCAAGTGGGCTGCTGCAGCCCAATATGTCTACGATTTGGCTCTGGCCGCGGGGTCGGTACCATGGGGGCGATTGGCTTATGTCGTCTGGCAGATGCTGTGGTGTTGTGCCGTTCTACCCCGAGGACAAGCCTATTTGATGGAGATATACGCAGCGCGAGACACACTCCTCACCGGGCCGATGTCGAGCCATGGGCGATGGGGAGCCGGACGAATTGTGTCGCATCGGCAACCCAACCATTGCGGAGCTTCGTTGGTGGTTGGATTGGCTACACCGCGGGAGTGCGGTGCCGTTTGATCGAAGCGTGGACCCCAAGGACGTGGTGCTCGCGCGGCCGTTTCTCTGGGGTGATGCTGGCCCGAGTACGCTCTGGCACAAATTAATCGGTTTTACCTTTGCTGCCGGACGATGCGGGATTGTTGAAACCGTTCCACGAGTCAGACCCTACCTTAACCTGAGGTACCGGGGATGCTATTGCAGCCATTTCACGATTTCAAGGTCATTACTCCGGAATGATCCATCGGGTCTTGCGGGCGGTGCTTGGTGGCGCAATTAACCGATGCATTGTGGCTTTACGCTGAAGCTATTGACTCGTACTAATCTTGGCGGGTCATCGAATCTGCGGGAATTATACATGTTGCCGGACACAATGCACCAAGTGGGGCCACGCTTACGCGGACGGGTAAACGCATTTTGTTCCGATTGGACAAGGAAGCGGCTGTCGGTGCGGTTAACAAGGGCGGATCGACGTACACCCATACTAACAATTTGATGCTTGCGTACCGCAAAATGTGCCGGACGTGCAATCTGCACGTAGTGGAACGGCGCATTCCGGGTAAACACAATAGCATGGCGGACGGCCTTTCCCGGTCAAAGGGGCGGCTGGACGATCACGATGCTCGCTATCTACCAGCGTCTCCTCGCCGAGGTCGGACCCTTCGATGTTGATGCATACTTTGCCTCCTGAGCCGAGGTCTTTTGGTCGGTAGTCGATTGCTGTCTACGACATCACTGGTGAAACCGGTATCTTTACTACAACCCGCCCATTTGCGCTGATCGAAGCGATTCTCAAACATTTTGGCCCGAGTTTCACGTGGCACCCACCACGACGTAGGCCACATTCGTACTGCCGACCTAGTTTTCTGCACCGTGGAGGAAACCGCTCGGTGGGACCCGCATCATGGGTTATGTCCGGCAGGGTAAGGCCATGTTTACGCGCCCTGACTGGCGCCTTGCGACGCGAATTACAGCAACCGGTGCCGCAGCATATTATTTATTGGCGTATTTATTGGCGGCCCCGCTTAGTGAGGCGTCGTGCTCTTTCATTTCCCTGCTGTGTTGTTGGAGGGCAGCGCCCCGCAAACGTCGACCTGCCTCGCATGTAAGGCAACCGACACGTGGAATGTGTATTCTTGCCCGGATTATGGGATGGCTATGTGCGCGACATGCGAAGACTGAGATACCGGTGGCCTTGAATGGTTTATATGCATAGCGTGCAGTTTGCCATTTGGAGCAACATGACATGCTCCTGAATGGACTAGACTAGGGAAATTGGCGCCCAACCTGGAAGCACAACGCCCCAGGACGTCGTCTAAGAAAACTTATGAGGCGTCGCTGGCAATTTTCCAGCGGTACTGCATGGCCATACGTGTTTCATCCCTTCATGCAGTGTCTATCATGCCGAATGTCGGGACGCGGGGCGCTGTCCCGGCCGCACCTCTTTTTGGATTTCCGCCCCGTCTCCAACTCCACAAATGACATCCCATTCAACGGCTGCGAACATTTATTGCACATTGCATTTGTGTCTCAAAACACCAGCCTACGGCCTAAAATAGCCGCTATCGGTGAATGGCATGGGCGCCAGCATTGGTCACTGTCAAGCGCCGGATGGTCACTGGCAAACACCCGCCGGGAAACGGCTGCCATAGAATTGCTACAGGTGGGGGCAAAGCGGGCTGCACGCAAGTCCGGCACACGCATGGCACTTGCCGTAGTCGAATTCTGCAATGTTTATAGGCGGGACTTCAACCTCAGCCGGTCATATGGCTCCCACCATCGATTATGCCTAGTATTGTTTAACCTAGGCTGTCTGAGGAGCGGTTCTGCAACGTAGCTTAAGATAAAAGACTGTATTCTCCAAGGCGGGTCCATAACATTTGATCCGGCCTCAGATGTGCAAATTTGCAGAGATGCGCACTTTCCATCACATCCCTACATTTGCATATGCGTTAATGTCGATAAAAATGTGGACGGTAGGCGAGAGGCGTTTGCTTATATTCCAGACGACATCGCATTATTACAAGTCAAACCGGTGCAGCTGCTAGAACAATATCTGAACTATTTCGGCCTCCGACAGGTGGTTTCTTGCTCACACCGCCAACCACACGGAGGTTTAGGCCGGCTACATTTTCTGGCAAACCGTATTATGGATTCTCAATAGCATTTAAGCAAGCATTGATACGTCCGGCGGGTATATATCCCGACGTTGCAGCCCGCACCGCGGACTTGTCACGGATTTCCAGCCATTTGGGACGGAAGTCACTCGCCACTTAGTTGTGGAACGCGTACCAAAGTAGTCAGCGGTTGATCGCGGATGGGGGCCACTGGGCATGCAGGGAAGATGCGCTGGATGCATATTTTCGCACATCTGTGGCACATATTTTGCTGTTGATTCGTAATTGTTTATATTTATTTAAAAGCCAACATTCAGCGCCGCGCCGCACAGCGCCCTGCATCACTGACCTCGCACCGTCGTGCCGTGTACGATAACGCTGCATGCACCTACACATACGAGTTGCTCTGGCGGAATGTGTTCTATGCTGATGACGCCCCGCTGTACGCGGCGTGCGTACGTACACGCGGACGTACACGTCGGCGTGCGTCGCAGGTCCTGCGAAGGGTTAGTTCAGGTGGTGCCCCGCCGACAAGCCGGGCATCAGCACTGGCAGGCTCGAAGGACGATACGGGGGGCGCACCTGGAACTAGCTTGCCGGCGGCGACCTCGCCGCTGATGACGCTGCAAATTACGCTGCGAATCAAACGCGGGTATACGTCGGCGTACACTTAGCCGATCTAGCGGGTGTTGAAACGGGCACCGTTACATACGACGTAACCTAAAATTCTGTGAATGGGGTCTGTTGGGACTCGGGTCTAATGTATTGGCTGCTCTTAGATAATCTCGAATATCGATGAATCTACAACCGTCCGGAACCTCCGACTGGCTATGACTACTGTGCGGCAGGGGCCACTTCGAGCAAAGTAACACTGTAATGTAATGTGTTTACATCTCAATTGAGTGTAGCCCAGACCCTCCAAAAAGGAATATTTCGCCAGCTTCGGAGTTGTGGTGATAGTGGCGGCGAAATTGCGTTATTGGAAGGGGCTGCACGGCCACGCGCTTTCCGCTTAGCAAGCGGCGTTTTTGATCATACAATATCAAATAATTACGAGGTGAGTTTGTTTGTTTGTCTGAAAGTTTGTCTGTGAGTCGCCGACTTTCGGAACGGTTTCGCATACATTATTAGATATATCCAAAACGTATCCTTTACATGTTTATAGATTCCGTCATAATTCCGCGCATGCCAAAATAACCGCCGCGCTTACCTGCTGACTACTTGTACCGGTACGGGTACTGGCCGGCCGACCGCCGCCGGTCGGGCCGGTCGTCGCCATTCGTCAGGTCTACGGGGCGGACATGGCACGAAGCACCGAGCCCGCCGCGTGGACCGGACCCGGACGCCGGACGTCGTCGTTCGTCCGTCGCCGGACGACTGTCGCCCGTCCGCCTCGCCGCCTGTCCGTCGACGGACGCCGGGCCCCGGGTCGGCGGGTCGACGGACGCGGGGTTGTACAATGTAGGGACTACTACGATAAATCCTTGCGGCTCTCCGGATTCCACACTACTGCAACGGGTCTACTTGTAATTTAACAATTTCCACGCCTATCGACACATGCTGTGCTAGCTGTGCCGGCTGCGGAAGCGTTGCCCTCCGACGGGCAGCAACCGCACGAGTGACGGAAGACTGAGGAAGATCAAGCGACACTATGTTAGGGTGTAGTGGGCCTCGGGGTCGTAGGAACCTCGGCTATCCCACTACAAATATTTCTGGGGTCTGCAAGATCCGGCTCAGTTCCGGCTTTTTCATCTCTCCCGCCGTCCTCGCACTGCACGATTTTAAGCAAGAGGAAGAGGAGTCAGGTCTAAGGTATTGGCTGCTCTTCGATAATCTCGAATATCGACGAAGCTATAGCACCTCAGACTGGCTATAAGACTACTGTGCGGCACAGGCCACTTCGAGCAAACACTGTAATGTATTATGTCTGTATCTCAATTGCGTGTGGCGCAGCCCCGCCGCCAAGAAATGTTCTAAACTAGCTTATATTGTTTCTCTACCTGTACGACGATGGCGCGGCGCCCGTACCGCGCGTGTGCGCGCGCACGACTGCGGGGCCGGTCAGGGCCACCACATGTCGTCACGGCGGACCGACCGGTCACTCTCCTTTGCTGTGGTACGCTCCATCGAGCGCACCACAGCAAAGTCGCGGCAATTTTGCCGCTCGGGGTGCCGGTCTTCCGCCATCGTACCATGTCCGTGTACCATGTACCATCCGCTGCCTTTCGGTCCCCCCCCCCCCTTGAGAGAAATCCGTTAGGGTTTGTGTGGTTAATGGACGCGCGCCGCTTGCGCCGCGCTAACTACTACCCGCGAACGAGCTGCTGATTACTTGCCCAACGCGAGGAGAGGACGAAGCCGCAGCGCTTCCCCATTCAGTGGAACATGGTCTAAGCCCTTCGACCAGTGTCGACCAACAGTAATACTTGGCTGCCCCTTCCCGTGTGGGCATGGTCCGATCCGTACTAGCCCCTACTCGGCGTAGGTGTCGCGATGCGCTCCGACTGGGTCGTATGCCGACGCACGCCCGTCGTCTAGAACATGTTCGAGTACAAAGTGACAGTACACTGCCAGTGGCCAAGCTAGCGCCCAGTGGCACATGGCTACTCCCACGCCGCGGCACTTCTACTGTGCCGCGCACCGTGGACCCTGACGCCGACACGGAGAGGGCCAGCAGAGCGACAAGGCGCTATGCTCGCCCCCCTCGCGACATCCATCGCGCCAATTCCTGTACTCCCGACTCCCCCTTTGTGACACATCGCGTCCGTCGTAATCTCGGCAACTAGCAAGCCGCGGGCGCGAATCGCAGTGTTCTCAACTGGATCTCCAGAGGTGTACGCGTTCCTTTCTTGGACGGGCTTGCCCCACCTTCTTTTCATAAGGTGGTGTTAATGGGGGATGGTACTCCTGCCCAACCGGAGTTTATGGACGGTGAATTCCTGGCCGTTTGGGCATGGGAGCGAGGCCACTGCGCAAATGGGTGTCCCGGCTGTTAATGGTTCCTAAGCCCGGAACAAACAAATGGAGGCTCATTATTGACCTTCGCCCCCTGAGCCGCTATTGCGAGACGCGCGATCTTTCGTTCGAGACGCTTTCGCGTTTGCGCAATCTGCCGCGCCCTGGGAACTACATGTTGCAAATGGACCCGCAGGATGGGTTTTACGCGGTTGGAATCGCCCGTGAGGACAGGGATTTGTTCGCTGTCGATTACCGCGACAATCTGTACCGACTGGCTAGCCTTCCCATGGGTTGGTCTCTGTCCCCCTAACACTTTTGCCAATTCACCAACGTCCTCACTAGCTAGGGCATTGCGTCATAACCCGGCTGAAGCAGACGGCACACCTATTCCCCGGCGCCGATTTGGCCTACGCATGTTACCCTACATAGATGATTTCCTGTGTCTAGCTCGGACTCAGGCTGAGGCCATCTGGCAACGTGACTACATCGAACGTCACCTCTCGGGATTTGGTCTGCTGCGCAACCCCAACAAGAACGTGTGGGAGCCCAGCCATAGCTCGTGCACCAGGGGTTAGAAATTGACACATCGGGGTCGCCTACATACTCTTCGTGCGCCCGCTGAGAAACTCGTTGGCATTGCTCGCGCGGCCAAACGCCTAATCTAACGCGCAAAACGCAATCGTCGGTGGCGGCCATCTCGCGAGCTGGCCGCTCTCGCGGGCAAAAGCCAGTTTATCTACTTGGCCATCGCCCCTGCCCGTTTCTACGTCCGTGAGCTGCATGGTGTGCTCAAGACGCGCGACTTTTGGTCCGGCCGCGTCAAGCTCACCCGCCAGCTCGAACGCGATCTGCAATGGTGGGTGGGCGTGCCCACCCAGGCAACACAACGGCCGCCCCATTAACCGCCCCGTCGAAACCGGATACCTACACATCGACATTTCGTCGTACGGTTGGGGTGCCGTTCTGAACGAACATCATGAAGCTCGGGGTTTTTGGTACGACGATGACAGCACTAATGCGCACATGACTCTGAAATCAAAGAGCTCAAAGCCGTCCGCTTGGCTATTGAGTCCCTCCTCCCCATGCTCCGTAACTAACCGTCAGACACACCCGCTTGCACGAGGATATAACCAAGCGGTTGTCGGCGTCCTCACCCACCTCACCTCTCGCTCTCCTCGCCTCATGGCTGACCTACGCAAAACATGGCACCTCATGGACACGCACGGCATTACCCTTTCCGTGCGCTACATCCGTTCCGCGGCGAATATCTGGGCTGACCGCCTTACTTAGTCGCGAGCGAGGTTGACTGCGACGACTGGTAGTTCAACCTTCGTCGATTCGCCTCGCTCACTGCTAATTGGGGCGCCTGCACCATCGACCGCTTCGCGACGTCTGAAAACGCCCTCTTACCCCGCTATAACGCCCGTTGGCGTGACCCGCGGTGCGAGGCCGTCGACGCCCATGCCTGCGCCTCTCCGACGCTACTACATGGCGTTGCGAACGTAACTGGTGTAAACCCTCCATGGAACCTCATCGGCGATCTTGTCTCCAAACTGGAGTCCAACGGCGCCCCAGCCATCGTCATTGTTCCCTACTGGCATGACAACGCTTGATACCAGCTCCTCTCGGAGATGTGCTCCGACCTGCGCTCCTGGAAGCCGCGCCACGACCTCTTCATTCTTGGCCGTACTGGCGACCGCCTTCCCGTGGGTTCACCCCGCTGGCCTGTCGTCGCCTTCGACATCCCCGCCCGTGACCCCCGCCCGTGGCCTGCTGCGCCCGGCATTTTTTAGTTGGCAAACCAGATTTTCCTTGTGAAATGTTCTAAACCAGTTTATGTTGTTTCTCTACATGTACGAGATTAATAGCCCTGGCGCGTCGCATGTACCGCGCGTGTGCACGCGCACGATTGCGGGGGCCGGTCAGGGCCACCACCTGCCTTCACGGCGGACCGACCGGTCACTCTCCTTTGCTGTGGCACGCTCCATCGAGCGCACCACAGCCCGCCCAACCCCCCCTGACTGTGGGATTGTCTGCCTGCAAATTCCTGATTATCACAACCTGCAACCATACCTGGAATTCTTCGGCAAACCAGACGTTCCTTGTGAAACCTGCTACAGTAAATATGGAAATATTAGCGACTAACTAATAGCGCTCGGACGAGACGATGACTACGGGAGAACGAGGACGCGCGCGACTTCGCGCGACGAGCCGGTCGATGTCAACGTCGGCGTGTATTGATTATGTTCTGCGCAACGAGATCCGCAAGGAGCCCAACTACCGGGATGGTCCCTGCAAAGCCACCGCATTCCACACGTTCCGTCATACCTCACTAAATCGCAGGGCTTTCAACCTACAGCAGCAGCAGCAGGCTTCCGGCGCGCGTGTCGCGCGTCTATCTCCTTGGCGACGATGCGCGTGTGAGCAACTCTGCGTCACTGCAGTGCGCGAACTGTCCTCATCGCCGACGAGACAACAACCGGTCGACGCACCCTGTGACCCTGCGGTGGCCCGTTGCCCCGTCCTTGCAGCACTGGCGTACCCCCCCCCCCCTAAAGAGGCCGCACATCTGATAAAACACTCACGGACAGCGACCCAGAGCGACGGCATGCCGACCGTCTCACTCGCTGAGAGGCTCTCCTCGCCACCTGCTGGCCGCCGCCGCCTCCGCCGCGCGTCGCTATGTCCGCTCCCGCCTGCCCCGCTCGCCCAGCCTCAGCAGCGATATTCACCCGCCGCTGGCGATGGCCACCCGTCAACCTCGCCGCCCGACCCCTATTCTCATCCCGGCAGCGCTCCGCACACCAATGGGCTGTACACATTTATTGTCGACATGCCAGCCGGCCAGGAGCTCCCCGCAACCGCTGGTGTCTACAAGCTCGACAAAAGCAACGACTTCCCCGGCTCGTGCATTGTCACCCGCGTGACTGGGGGGAACAAACGCGCGAGGCCTGAGCATGGCGATGGGGACGGCGCGTCGTTGATGGGCGAGATCAGTGCTAAAAAGGTAGCAAGAGTGAACCCAACGGCAGCCGGCGTCGAGCAAAGCAATACTGTCACAGGCAAGTCGTGGCGTCGTTGAAATAATACCCAACCCGTATGCGCTCATCGTATAACCCCCTCCCCTTACAAGTTACACTCCCCGCCCGGTGACCGGCGCCCCGCCCTTAGTCGTCACACCCGCGCCCGCGGTTCACCCGCCGCACCGAAATCGTCCGACGAGCAGGCGAGTGAGTATAGTACACTCTTGATGTTCGGAGAATTCCTAGCTTGCTGTTGGGACAGAGTCTGGGAGATCAGAATATTGTAATTACAAATGATGAGAAATGTCCCATTATATTCTCATCTGCAGAATGCCCTTGCTAGGGGCATGCTCCATCTGCTCATCTGTCCATTTCTCATGCTTCTTGATCTGGTTCCAATATCTAAAAGGCTATTCAGGTTCAGTCGGACACCTGTCAGAAATCTGGGTGTGTTTGATGAAGTGTTATATGAGGCATGTCTTCACATGCCTCACACCTGTCTTGCTCTGCAGGTCCAGTATATGTCACTTGATAGTACCAGTACATTCCATCATTTCTGCGCAGTAGCCGTAATTATACTGCACTATTACGAATATGTTATCATCAGGCCTATTTGCCTATAAGCCAGATGGGCTCACTTACACTTCAGTGGACCAGTTGATCACCTGCTTCGACCAGTGTTCGTCAACACCCCTCCTCACTAGTTGCAGGTGCAATATTGTAGTTCATGATGCGCGAGTTTAAGGCCTCAAACTGCTGGCGGGACGCAAGTGGCTTCGTGAAGGTGTCAGCCAGCATGTCAGCAGTGGGCACATAGTACACCTTGATTTTCTTAGAGCGTTGTGCATCTCGCACGAAGTGAAGTCGGATGTCCAGGTGCTTGGTCCGGGCTGAGGTCACGTCGTTAGTGGCGATTGTAATACATGCCTGGTTGTCCTCTCCGATTGCTGTGGCGCCGTCCTGCCTGAATCCGAGTTCTGATAGCATATGCCTCAAGAACATTGCCTCCTGCGCTGTGACACAAAGCGCTATATATTCTGCCTCTGCTGTCAAGAGTGCTACCAATGGCTGAAGCTTGGATAGGTAGCTGACGGCTGCTTCTGCAAGAAAGAATACAGAACCGCTGGTCGACTTGCACTGACTGGGATACGGTTGGAAAGTTAGCATTGCTGTAACCATGAAGACGAAACTCGCATTCTCTTCCGAAAGTCAGTCCCCGGTCATGGGTTGATGCCGAGCAGGTAGGGCATATTGCTCGGGGCACAGCCCCTCCTGTCTTGGCGGCTGTGGCCCCTCCTGACTCTGTAGTCATCCCCTCCTGAGGGGCTGCAGACGGCCATGAATCGGGGTGCTCCAGGGTGCAGGGCGTAGAGCGATCAGTTTCATCGAAGGTGACGGATCGACTGGCCACAACAGAGCGCGTGGCGGGAAAGTACACAAGCCATGCCGGCGAGTCTGTGTAATATCCAACGAAGACACCTTGGCGGGCGGAAGGGGCAGCCTTGTGCCGGGCACTGCGGGGAACGTGCGCATAGGCATCACAGCCAAACACCCGGAGATGGCGCAAGTCTGGGATGGCGCCAGTCACAAGGTGAAGTGGAATTCCATGAACTCCACGGCGGAAGGTGCGGTTATGGATGTAGGCTGCGACCGACATGGCGAACTCCCAGTAGGTGTCTTGGAGGCTGGCGTAGTCCAGCATACAGCGAGCCCATTGGCTGAGGGTGCGCCAGGTGCGCTCCATCAGCCCATTCTGGAACTGGCTGTATGGTGCTGCATATGTGCGGCGAATGGTTAGGGCGTCGCAGGCGGACACATATGCTTGACTGCGGAAGATTGTATCGTTGTCCAGACGCAATGCTGCGATTGAATGGTCATAGCTTACCACCATGGTGTTGAATGAACGCAGAGTAGCGGTAGCACATTGTCGGGAATTGCAGAAGAACAAGCACACCAGGGATGTCGCGTAGTCGACGTACCCACAGCAGTACGTGTGGCCTTGCAGCGAAGGAGTGCGCAACTCCCAGATGTCGCTCCCAACGAGAGAGAATGGCACAGTTGGTATCTCATGACAGATGCGCGGTATCGGGGCCACAGTGGATTTGACGATTGCGCATGACTTGCAGAACGGAAGGCTGGTATGACGCAGGCCGGCATTGCGTCCCCCATTGGTAACTCGGTGCATGGCGCACTCGTGGATGTGACCGAGGCGTGCATGCCACAACATGTTGTCAGATGGTAACGCGCTAGAGGGTGTTGCGGAGAGGGCTGTGGTAGCTTCCACCGGACTACCATGACGTTGACGCCGTCCCTGACGGAGCCCGTGACTGTGCAGGACAAATAAGCGCCCGTCATTCTCGATGGGAATGGTTACGGCATCGGAGATCTGCATGGCGCTGCTGCGCGCTGTCATGACTATCTGTAGGGCTGCATTGGCATCCTGCGCCTGCCGCGCACTGAAGAGACGAAGCACCTCGTTATTGGTGCGGGAAGCGAGATCGGGCACATGAAGAACGTTGTGCAGGGTGCTGCAGGATGTATCGCCGTTGACGGCTCGCATGCTGATATGGACTGTACCGGTACCCACAGCGTAGGCGCCCAAGCCGCTGATCCATCGGCGCGGTATGGTCTGATAGTCGGAGTAGTCCTCGTACCGCGCCACCATGTGTGAGGTAGCTCCAGAGTCGAAGATCCATTTGTGGGGGAAGGTGTGAATGCTTGGAAGAGCGCTCTCGTCCTTGGACGCGGAGGAGATAGCCGCCATCAGCCAGCGCGCCACGTACGTTTGAGCCCACACATGCTCCGATGATACATCGACGCAGATCGGCGGACACCTCGGGGAAGTCGACGGCATTGGCATCGAAGCCCATAGAGACGTATTTGATGTCGGTGGGTGCCTCCTCATATACGCCATTGTGTAGCAACATACTGCTGCCCGGGGTGGACCCATGCATCCGATGCGCAAAGCTGCCCTTGCGGGACACAAACTTGCCAAACTTGCTGTGACGCAGGTGGGCGGGAGCCTGCCACTCTGGTGCGAAGCCACCCTTGGCAATCAGATCGCCCACGCTGTTTGGGCGACAGAGCAAACGATGGTATTGGGCCTGCAGCTCCTCCGGGTTGCGCGCATTGGTCCATAGTAGGGTGTCGCGGCGGGATGATGATCCGAGCTCGTGTGCGCGGGCCAGGACAGGGTCCCCAAGGGCTGCGCGAATGGCGGGGAAACGCCCGGCTCCAGCGACATTCTCGATGACGTATGTGATACTGCTCTGTGCGCGGTTGAGCTGCTTGACAAGACGGCAGACGCCATAGAAGGGCTTGGCTCGCTCGTCATGCAGGCCTTGATTCCTCCCAGCTGATGAGAACGGCTGACACGGAGGTGTTGCCACGAGGAGGTCCACACGCGGAAGTGCTGCAAACATGTCTGTGGTGAGGAGCTGGACGTCATGAGTGAGGAGGCGGTCGTAGGCATCGGCGATCGCATCAGCTGAGATGAGCGCAGTCCATTTCGCACGGACTCTGTTGAGCTCCAGGATGCCGGCAGCACGCACTGCGGCGTCATTCTCCACGAGTGTGATGGTAGCAATGCGGTGTCCGGCTGCACAAAGTCCGTCGATGACGCCAAACGTGGCTCCGGCGCAGAGGATGACAACATGGAGTGCATGATGGGGTACCAGTGCTGCAGGGTCGGCACGAACGTGGCGGATGGACGGCAGTGGCGCTGCCTCTCCCAGGAAACAATGCTGCTCAGCGGCCGCCAGAGCAGTGTCCAGTTGGTCGATAGCGTTGGGAGGGGACGAGGTGATGACAACTGGGGTGGTGACTGCAAGGTGCTTGGTGCCGTCGATGGCAAAGGGATCGCGCTTCCGAAGGCGACGAGCTGAGCGGCGATTGCGATGACGACGTGCGCTCTTGGTCATGGAGAGCCTGGCGTTACTGGATGAGACGCCCTCGTGAGCAGCAACATGCTGCGTCGATGGATTTTGTATGGACACGGCATCGCGGGGCACGAGGCGAAAGGAGTCCACGGCACTGTCTAGATGTGTGTTGCGCATGACAGCATGCGCAGTTGGGGAAATCGCAGGGAGGCTGGCATTGGGCCACGCTGTGAAGGTGCGGGCAGCGGCACGAATGGCGCGGCGGTGAAGTTTTACTGCACGGGTGCCGGGATTGCTGTGTGCGACCCGCGAGGAGGAGCGGCGACTGATCGAGCCGGCCTTGTCATCATCAGTGCTGTCTGGGGCCAGGTGCGGCATGTTGTCAGAGTCGGGGAAGATGCTGTCAGTCGTGTGCGGCTGAGTAGTGGGTACGCCACACAGCGAGGCTGGGCTTGCGTGCTGGTAGAAGTCGCTGTCACTGCTACTGTCGTCGCTAATAAGCCCAGGAACGCTGTTGTTCTCGCAGCCAGTGTCGTCTGATACGGGTGACAATGTCAGATCATCGGGAGCGGAGCCACGGGCTGCAAGTGCAGCCGGCGCCCAGTGACGCTGGAAATCCACCAGCATAGCTTCGTCATCATCGGCGCTGTCGTACCCGAGATCATGATCGCTCAGGCGGCTGCAGTCAGAAGACATGCCACTGCTGGTCGACGCGTTGAAGCGAGAAGCAGGTACGACGTGCGTCACAGTTGGCATCGGGACTGGTGCCTTACCCGAGCGGTGGGCGGCCGAGTGCAGCCAGACAGCAGGCCATGGGGTGGGATGATTTGTGATGATAGCTCGGCGCATGGCAACGTCGTTGGACAGGATGGTTGCTTTGCTTGTGCGGGCCACAGTCATGGCCACAGGGTCGGCTGCAATGAAGGCTGCAACGTCAGCAATGGCGGCACGCTCCGCAGCTTCCTCCTCAGCGACTGCCGCAACGGCGGCAGCAATAGCTTGCTCTTCAGCTGACGCAGCGGCGATGGCGTCTCGCATTTCGCGCTCCTCCAGAAGGGTAGGCTCATCGTCTGGGCCAGTGGTGTCATCGGAGAAGGTGAGGGAACCGAACGGGTTGTGAGAGCCGAGCGGGGGTGACGGCGCTGCCCTGATCATGGCGCGACGGCTGGTAGGCATCACGGACCAAGCGTCAGTTGGCATGCGTGGGAGCTCAGGTGTGGCGCTAGCAAGTAGCGCCATGTGGAACGACAGTGCTCCAAACTCCTTGGCGGGCGGCTCCTCTGAACCAGGTGCAAGCCTTGGGCGGCCTTCTCCTGCTGTCTTCCTCTTGTCGGGCTTGGGGCAGGTACGGGCCAAATGTCCGATGGCATTGCAGTTGAAGCAGCGGCGGTTCTGCGGATTGAAGCGCAGTGCACTGCCGCCGCCTCCAGCGTTGTGCTGGGACTGCATTGCAGCCACGGACCATAGCCTTCAGTTCGTCTACCTCGGACTTGCGGGTTGCAGCCTCGGCCTTCTTCTTCTCAGCTTCCAGCTCAGTTACGCGGGCTTGGAGGGCAGCGTAGGAAGTCGCCCCAGTTGGCGCAAAGGCAGCAAAGGCAGCGCCAGGTTGCTCCATACTGATGCTGTGGTCTTGGACAGTCCTGATCTTTGCCTTGGCCAGCTCGAAGGTGGTGACAGTGGGGTCCCCCTTCACCACTGCTCGGATAGTGGCCTCCTCAGTGCGCATGCCATTGAGCAGGGATACAAGCATGTCGTCATCAGAGACAGTCGCACCACAGTCTTTGATGGCAATCTGCAGGTCCTCCAGCCGGGTCATGAAGTCAAGGAGATTTTCATGGGTACTCTGCCCGTGATTCAGTGACGCTTTTAGTTGAGCGAGAAGGGTACGTTCATCTGGAAGGTATGAAGCGCGGAGTTCCTCCAAGGCCTTGAGCGCCGCGCGTCCGCCTGCTGTCTCATTGGCGCGATCAGCGGCCTTGAGCACGATGCCCTTGGCTTGATTATCTAGCAGTAGGGAAGCCATAAAGCTGACAGCTTCATTGTGATGCGCGTCATCAACAGTGGTGTCATTGGCGCTGAAGATGTTGCGGTACCCAGGAACACCGCGGATGTGGCGCTTCACAGAGATGCACCTGATCACGAGGAGGCGAGCATCATTGACCTCCTGACATTCCAGGTACTTGGCCTCCTTGAGCTTGAGTTTGGCAGGGAGAGACATGATGCAAGGGAGTCAGGTACACAGTCGGAGAGACTGGCAGGGGGGGCTTTGCCAAAGTTGAGACGATCGGTTGTCACAGCCACAATCAGAGAGTGGAGCTGAGTGGGGCTGAGAAGGGGGCAGAAGAGCTCGGAGCTGGGTCGCTTCTCAGGTAGGGAACGGTCGAGTTTTGCCAAGAGAGAGCTGGCCAGGGGTTTGACAAGTCGTTAGAGAGAGGCACACAGTTTCCCCTCCTCAGCAGCGAAGCGGCTGGCACAAAGTAAGCACAAAGCTGGCACGAAGTAGGCGAGCACACAGCTCCGGGCACACAGGCACACAGGCACGAAGAACTGAACAGCAGGCTAGAAGCAGTGGAAGCTTTGAGTCGTGTAGCTAGCCATAACCTCTTGTGGTTTCGGAGCATTCCTAGCTTGCTGTTGGGACAGAGTCTGGGAGATCAGAATATTGTAATTACAAATGATGAGAAATGTCCCATTATATTCTCATCTGCAGAATGCCCTTGCTAGGGGCATGCTCCATCTGCTCATCAGTCCATTTCTCATGCTTCTTGATCTGGTTCCAATATCTAAAAGGCTATTCAGGTTCAGTCGGACACCTGTCAGAAATCTGGGTGTGTTTGATGAAGTGTTATATGAGGCATGTCTTCACATGCCTCACACCTGTCTTGCTCTGCAGGTCCAGTTTATGTCACTTGATAGTACCAGTACATTCCATCATTTCTGCGCAGTAGCCGTAATTTATACTGCACTACTGTATTACGAATATGTTATCATCAGGCCTATTTGCCTATAAGCCAGATGGGCTCACTTACACTTCAGTGGACCAGTTGATCACCTGCTTCGACCAGTGTTCGTCAACATACACTACGGGTATAGTCGTGTATATTGAAGTGTCAGAGTGAATGTATTGAAGTGTCGCAGCACGAGCATCACATAATCCTCTATCCATGCCTAGGAACTACAGGTAGGAATAGTCGTCGCAGTATCGGGAGGACGACGACGACGAAAACAAAGATGTTGTGTTTTCCCCTATTCGCTTGGGAGCGACCATGCATCTAAAATATCAAGCATATAATAACGAAACTGCTGATGGCGCCGGTCCGAAGGGCCGCAGATCGCCCGTAGGGAGACATGCCGACATATTGTCTGTCAGAATATATGTAGGCCAAAAATCCATCATCAAAAGCGTCTTTCCGCGTCGCATTAGACTCTGTTTTTTGCAGACAGGGGGCAGCAAGTCTTGCTTCCATGGATGCATAGCTCTGACGATGCGCACGAGTAGACAATGAGGATTTACGGCTTGCTTGCTACGAGTGTTGCGCTTGCTGAGAACTTAGTAACACATATGCATATATAGTTCTTCCCGTGGTTTTCACATCAATGATGTAACGTTTCTATGCTCGCTGTGGCTCACATCGTTGCCAATGTAGGCGGAGACCATGGCGCTCAGGGAATGCTGGCACCGGTGATGCTCACGCCGGAGGTCCCGCAGCCCGAGGGAGTGATGACATGGCTGCTGTCATGGGTATGGCGCAAGCAAAGGGCCACCCCCGAGCAGGAAGAGGTGAAGAAGCTGAGGAACATGCTGCTGCAAGTGCTACCAGAGGTCGAACTCCTGAAGGCGCAAGTGGAAGACCTGAAGGTACAGCTGAATGTGCAGGGGGGGACGCTGGAGGAGACAAGGCAGGAGCTGGAGGAGACAAGGCAGGAGCTGGGGGAGACAAGGCAGGAGTTGAAGGATACAAGGCAGGAGCTGGATGAGACAAGTCAGGAGTTGGAGAAGACAAGGCAGGAGCTGAAGCAAGTGAAGGTGAAGGCAGAGACGGATAGGGCGGCGTGGACGGCGCAGATTGAGAGCCTGATCAAGGAGCTGGAGATAGAGAGGTCAGACAATGAGTCCTTCTGGGTCAGCATGGGCAAGACTGCCCTGATCAAGTTCACGGAGAAGCTTCACCACGGACAGTAGGCTGACGCGCCCGGCAGCCACTCAGCTCGACCGAGTCTGTGCCACCAAAAGCATAAGCTGTGCACGACACTGCCAGCTCAGCTACAACCCTACAACCTTCAAGCATCGTCAGCATCCAAAACCATGGCATGTTTCGACAAGCCACCGCCATTGCATCCACTTTCAATATATAAGTATAGTAGCAGTGTAATTGTTTTGACCACCAGAACTGGGCGGTGCCGCGGAATTTTTCACACAACTAAACGTTTACTCACGCTGCGTGCCTGCTAGCTAGCATGCATCATGCAAGACAACTGCGCACTTCTCTACCGTATCAGCTTCTATGTTGTCACGTGTCTTGGGCTTTTGGGACCGTTCGTTATCGACGCCTCACTCTGATGGGACCACGTCAATCTTCATTCCCATACTTGCTGGATGACGTTTTCTCTTTTTGGAAATCCATCCAATACATCCCTGGCTTGCTGGCTAAATATTCCTGCATCACATCACATCACATCATGCCGGGGGGGGGGGGGTGGGGGTGAGTCTGTGGGTCATCAGCCGTTGAATTTGAGGGACGATGGCTACGCCAAAATTAACAATCACGGCATATTGTCATGCTGAGTGACAAACAGGAGGGCAGATACAAACAATTTTACCACACTTGCAGCTGAGTGCTTGCACATTGCACTCGGACCATGAGCTATGTCTCTGCCATATATGTCGTAAAGAGGGGCGCGCGCTGCTGTTGCTGACGGGCCGTGGCAGGCAGAGTGACGCCGTAGCCGGGCAATCCAGCCATGACCCATTTGCAGATCTCGAAGCATTTCAGGGCTATCGACAGCTCAGCCGGAATGGGATAGACGTCCAAGTGTATACCAAGACTCAGAACAACTATCGCTGGGTCACCACTTGCGGCGGCCTCGCTGATAGTTGATTGCAGGCCATAGCTTTGACAATCGCTCTCAAAGAGTAGGATCCCAGCAAAGGCCACGCATGAGCAGGTAGCCGCTCTCGTTGACGGTACTAAGTATTCGCTCTAAATTGATGATAATATTCCCGCCGCTATCATATTACTCTAGCCCAGTAATGCGCTCTTTCACCACCAAGTTTTCCAGAATACAGATGATGATTATGCAATTCGGCCATACGGACAACCCGCATCATATTGAAGCTCTAACTGACAGTGCCAATAATAGAGGGACGAAGAGGGGAGGGAACTGCAGACGGGGAATTGACAATGCCCTTGTAATGCTGGGGATGAAAAGTAAAGGTTAGTATGCAGAGTTAACCTGCAATGGGTATAGAGTTGCACGGCTACCGGTAGCGATTGCGGGTATCAAGGCATGGAACTTCTCATTGCTCCCTAGGTTCATTTTGAAAGAGAGTGACATGTGTAGTAATAGCAGAAGATTGGCCACAACATGTATTTGTGTGCAGTAAGGGGGCGGTGCTGCACACCTTGCAGTGGTAGTCCGCCCAGCAGGCTGGCGCCGCAATTCGCTTGGCTGGCTAGATTGGCAGCCGTCTGAACCCTGAGAAGCTGTCGGGGAGGAGCGTCGGCCAGTTGTAGCGACGCGCTCAGAGACACTGGCTCGGCCAAGCGGCCGCAGTGGGCTGACCCCATAATATCATTTGTGGATGATTATAATGACAACAAAAGCAGATGAGTTCTTTTCTTCTGCATACCATGGCAATTACCGGGATCAAGTAGAGGACGTAGTACAAAAGTATGTCCTCTGATTTATCCTTGTGATTTTGTCGTATCAAGCTACTGCCGAGGAGTCCTTCTCGCAGCATTTCAGGACTATCATTATTCATTTGATGGCAGCCGCACAGTGGCATCGTAGGCCTCCGGTACGCACCAGCAGGCAGCTCCAATCTGCATGCTTTTCACAATAGCAGGAGCAAGCTTCGCCGGGGGCCAAATTGCGAAAAGGAAAGTACACTGTGGATTTACAGATTCACTTACCCGCTGGGGACTCCGGGCCGGCAAACGGACGGACGGAGCCGGACGAGCGCAGCCCGGCGCAATTCTGCACCCAACGACGCGATCATGCAGCTCGGTGCGCGCTGTATCTGGAAGCAGCAGCGGCCGCGCGTGCCGCCCCTCGCCGGCCTCCATCAGAACCTCCCTCCCCCCCCCTTCCCCCCCCACGCGCCTACCGCCGGCCTCCACGTGCCGCGCCCCACGCCGGCGCCAAGCCTCCGCGTGCCGCGCCCCCCTTCGCCGGCCGCGCGGCTCGTCCCAGGCGGTCGGCCCCTCCCCGGATGGCACCTCGCACTGGCCGGCAGTCCCCGCCACCACAGCCTCTATCCGTCAAGCGGCAAGATTGCAGGTGCGCCGCCTCGCGGGGACGCGTCTCGACTGGGGGCTTACGCACGCTCGCGCTTCTCGGCGTGCTGGTGCGTCGTTGTGCGCGACGGCGCGCGCGCTGTGCTGGAAGTGACGTCACGCCGCTGTTGTGGCGGAGGCGGCGTGTGGACGCACGTATTCTGGTCCGCCGCACGTACCGATATGGCGGGGACTGTCACAGTGTCACGGTGGTGGTGGGGCCGCGTACCTGTAGCGACTATCCTGTGCGCAGGCACAGGGTACCAGTACCTCCTGTACTCATACCTGTGCTGGCCTGATGCCCGTACTGGCGCCGTACCGGCTCTCAGACTGTCGTCCGCAGCGATGCGCTGTCGCGCGGCGCGCAACAGCGGGCGCAGACCAGGAAAGCGACCGCGAAGTATGGTTTTGGAGCGACAGCAGTCAGCCGCCGCGCTTTCCTCTCGAGGGTGCGCACCGCCGGTGGGGTGTCTCTGACTCTGCTCGTCACGCGAGTATCCCCCACATGTAGGTACGTAGCGTAGCGACTTGTATCGCTGCGACGCCCTGCTTGTCGTATATTTAGTCGCGGTGGTGGGAGCTCGGGCTGGATGGCGCACTGCTGGCGAGACTTGATGACACTGTTGTTAACGTGACGCGACCGAACGAGGGCAGACCGGTCGGCGGGGGCAGCCGTACACAGTCGTAGGGTGCTACCGTGCCGTCAGCCCCCCGCTTGCCGTATTCGACCATACGCATTCGCTTGCCATGTATTCGAGCGAGTGCACTTGCGGAGTGACGGCTCAGACCTGATGCTGTGACTGGCCGCAATCGTGGCCTGACGCCGGGCAAGTCGTGCTGATGGTAGTGGGCCGGGCCGGGCGAGTGTTCTGGGTCTAAGTACTAGCGCGAGTACACGACGAGGCCGCTATCCGTTTCGCCCACGCCGGGGGGCTCTCGACTCCCGGCGGCAGCAGCGGCGCAGTCCTCGCGGCGGCCGCGGCCAATGCTTCTGGCGCCACGCGCACAGCTGCTCGCGCCCGTATCAGCATGCCTGCTTGCTCGCAGTCCATGCCCGACTGAGCCGGACCGGGCCGTGAGGGTAACATGCGCTCTGATTCCACACTCTCCGGGAGGGACGACGCCGCCCAGCGCCTTCCCCGGCGCCGTAGGATACAGGAAGGGCGGGGGTTCGTACCCAGAGTGCGGCATGAGGACGTAAATCATGCATGAGCGTACTTAGCGCTGTTACGGACCGTAATTTGTGGAGGGGGGCGTCGTACGTGGTACACCATGGTACCGGCGCCGATGATACGCGCTTTTACGACGGGCATGCAGCTTCCACCGCGAGGCCAGCACTGCAGTACATTACTCTGTGTAATATCTGTCCGGACCGCCTGTGCTGACGATAAATGGGTGTCCGACCCCGCCGGCTGGAAGCTACCATCACGGAATCATGCCGAACACCAGACTTCACTGACGCCGCCCGTCAAGCGAAAGCGAAAACCGTGCGCCAGTAGAGCCGGCTGTCGACGCCATCGCGCCGCCCCGTCGTGCGGCCCGACAGGAACACTATTTAAGGCAGGACACCCGACGCCGCCAACACATCGCCACTCACTTTCCTCACCTACACCCCAGCAACCACTCTCTCCCCTCGCGCCCCAGGCCGAGACCTCTTCTTCCATACTCGCAAACAAGTGGCACCATCCTCCGCGCCCCCCCGGCCGCCGTTCCAGTCGGCGTTTCGCGGACCAGCAAGACGCCCCGACGGGACACGTTTTTACGACCACACGACAACAGGATGGCGAACAGCCTCCAGCAGCAGCGCACCGACAGGATCCGCCGCGCCGACATCCAGGCCCAGCTCGACCGTGCTGAGACCGAGACCTTTGAGCGCCTCGAGCTCGAGGCGGAGAGGTAGGCTGCGGCCGCCACTCGCGCCGAGTGGGCCCACGTCTCCGACACCGCCGCCACTGTGGAGTTCGAGCAGCTCGAGGCTGTCGCGATCCTGGACGAGCAGTCGCAGCTCGAGGCGGCCGCCACCGCTGGCGCCGACGTGTCTTTGTTGCAGAGCCCCGGCTTCGCCGACGACCTCGACGCCTCAGACTGGCAGCAGACGCAATCGTTCCTGCACCGCATCGGGGAGGCCATCCGTCGCGAGATCGCCCTGGACGCCGCGTCCGATGCCGCGCTGAGCTCCTCCGTGGAGCTTTGCACCGGCGCCTGCATGCTGGAGCTGGACCTGCTGCCAGCCCACAAGGTGTTTCGCAAGCTGCGCACGACGCGGAGGCAAGTTGGTGATATGGCCTTCATGGAAGGGCCGTCGCCTCGCACTGTTCTCGCGGGCGGCGCGCCATCGATGATCACGGTAGCAGTGCAGCCCTCAGCGCGCAGACACCAGCAGCGAGGCCGCCGGCAGCAGGCCAAGCAGTGGGCGAGCAACCTCGTTGAGCGCTTCGCTCTGACAGGCAGGCTTGCCCATGCAGCCTGAGACCCCTGAAGGAGCTGCCTATCTGCAGACTGATGGATCTCATCACCGAAGAAATGATTCATAACTTCTTTGTTAGCATGCATGTATAGTAGATAGATAGAATCCGTGAATAAGTAACGAGAAGCCTGACAGTGTATAATAGTATTGCTGTTTTCAAAACAGCAGATTGCGACAATGGTGTGGTTGTGACCACGCCATTATCGCTTACCTGTGTCAATAAGGCTTCTGCGACATGATGGCCGTTGTATCCGAGGATAGTGTTCCACTTTTTGTAAAGTATGGCTTCCAATAATCTTCGGCGAGAGCCCCTGAAGTCCCAGCCTCCTCTGCTTGATATGCCGTGCACTGCCGCAATGAGTGCACTAGACAGCGTGATGATGATGACACCAACACGACACGGTTGGATGTTTTGACTGCAGGCACGAGCGCGACAACGTATTGAATCCGACTGCGCTGCTGCTGCTGCTGCTGCTGCAGATTTTCCACCTGCGCCGGCGTTGGTATGGACAATATGTATGGTCGGATATTCTCGTGTTTAGTGGCCAAATGCAGATATTTCGCGCGAGGACGGAAAATCCCGGTCATAAATGCATTTATGAAAAAGTACCCCAATTTTGCAAATTGCCACCCCAAAAGTACCCCAATTTGCAAATATGACAATATATGACAATATAGACGACGAATAGTCGCTAGTGTTGGATGCTAACGCAGGAATAGGAACATGGCGGTGTTCTCCGCAGTTCGCGCCAAAGGGTGTTGCAGCGGCATAGGCTTCGTGACGGACGAGCGGCGCGAAGGTCAACGTGGGCCTCACGCGCGCACGGGCCAGCATGCTGGTGGACGGCGGCAACGCGCGCACGCTGCAGCACGAAGAGAATCGGGGGTCGCTCACACAGAGCGCGCCAGCACGCCTGCCTGTTCAAGCCCACCACCCCGTACCGATGCCCGTTCGGGGTGGTGGGCTTGCCCATCCCGATGCCCGTCCTGTACATATTTATGGATCGGCGCCATCTGCAAGTTACCCTGCGCAGACGACCACCGCGCCGCACAGCTGCGTGGCTGCCAGCGAGATTATCAACATTGAAACAGTTCAAAACGACCGCGAATGACCTCGGCGGGGGCTACTGGATACTTAGGTGCATCAACAAACTCACATCAGCAACCAATGTGGCGTCGCCGGATGCAGCGCGTGCGAAGCTACCTCTGCTGGTAGCATGTAGCAACACTCAGCTAGATAGCGATAAGATTGCCCAATATGCGGTCAGTGACCATACATTGTCACCATCGACTCTGGTTTACATTATAGCCTACACATCAGTATTTTTGCATGAGGAAAAGTTGTCTGTCATAGATGAGTTATTAATGACCTGACGTTACTCTAGCAGAGATATCCATGCTCTGCTGCATGCGGGGGTAAATACTAGATGAAAGCAGATGAGGCGCTCGGGCAACTGGCTGCGGGGGGAAGAGACTACTGAGATGCAATACCGATTGTCGCTGGGGACGGGGTGTCCCGTGGCGACAGGTGAGTGTCAGGAAACGAGTAAACCAGCTTGCCTACCTGTCGCCGAACATCACTGGCGTGTTCTGGTCTCGCGCCCTCTGCATATCCTCGTCGTCGACGCGTTTTTATCTTATATCAATTAATCTCGGTATAATCCTTAAAAGACCCATTGCCTCGGCGGCGATGCAAAGCGACATGCT
Organism: Tetraselmis striata; assembly: GCA_006384855.1. Classification (NCBI taxonomy): domain Eukaryota; kingdom Viridiplantae; phylum Chlorophyta; class Chlorodendrophyceae; order Chlorodendrales; family Chlorodendraceae; genus Tetraselmis; species Tetraselmis striata. The sequence continues at coordinate 139,900 of VCJN01002586.1, forward strand.
TACTGGCGCAATTATGTGAATCAAATGCGCAGTGCACTAGCAGTTAAATGCGCTATAATTATTCGATACGGATGCTGGTGTGAGCCCTCTCACCGTGTTTCAGTCTGGGCGTCTGGTGGCGTCTGCAGCAGCAGCACTTGCGAAGGCTCCCGGTGGCGGACATCCAAAAGTGGATGGCATGCTCCAGGAATCCGGCGCACTCGCGGGCGTCACCCCAGGTTGGTGGATGCGATGATCTGGAGGGGACGATCGTGTGAGAGGGCAGCAAGCAGCGGCGCATATCAGTGCAAGATGACGACCAGCTGCAGGCATGTTCATCCCGTAGTCTGATGAGCCTGTTGCATAATTATGTGTTGGAGGGATAAGCAACATACTGTCATTGTTTGTGTCTACACGGGTTTTAGCGCTTAATTGGAGCTGTGAAAAGAGAGCCGGCTATCCAAACGCCCATCGAAACCTCAGCGTGATGAATGGAAACCCATGCAAGACATCGACCAGACAGAGGTAAATATACAACAACATGTAGTGAAACAGCCATGTGCTGCTTGGTGATGACATTTCAGGATTGTAGGGTCTCTGGGGTTTCAACGCCTTGGCGGTCCCGCCTCAGCAGGGTGACGCCCCACCGCCTGGCACCTCCACGCCGCCGTGTCCTACGCCCAGCCCAGCCCAGCCCAGCCCAGCCGCCTGAGGGGATCAGGCCGGGCAGTGCCCCATCCTGCGTCAGCATGACAGCTGCATCGCATTTGCCGCTGCATTGGGGCTGGACTGCTGGCGGGAACGGAGTGCCGCGCCTGCCCCTACCCGCATCACTGAATGGTGCGCTCCACCAGCTGCGGCGGCCGCTCCACAGCTGCAGCCCATCACAGCGAGCGCGGCGCCCAGCGGCTCCCGCAGCCCGGAGTCCCACCACACCCTGCTGTGCAGCTCGCCGGGCGTCCCCGCCGCCGTCAGCGCCCTCAGGGCCGCGCACGCATAGGAGCTGGGGGATGCGGGCGAACCTCTGCGGCACCCTCCCGATACCCCACCTGCTTCAAGCGGCGCAGTGGGCGTGCAGGAGGGCGCTGTCCTAAATGAAGGCCGGGTTTTGTTGAGCGTCCCCTCTTTATGATGTAATGGACGCATCAGTGGCTGATTCGATTCAACTATCACAGCATCAATGCATATATGATGAATGATCCAGAAGCCGTACTGCCCAAAACACCCTGAGCCCTCTACCCTTTACCCCTTAAATGGGGGGGGGGGGGGGCATGCATCCTGATCTACTTGAGCAGCAGCAGCCGCATGTGCCTGTGTCGCCCGTTCACCTCGGCCAGGGCGGTGCTGCACCTCGCAGTGGTAGTCCGCCCAGCAGGCTGGCGCCGCGATTCGCTTGGCTGGACCCTAGATTGGTGGCCGTCTGGAGCTTGAGAGGTTGTCGGGGAGGAGCGTCGGTCAGTCGTGGCGGCGCGCTCAGAGCCACTGGCGCAGCCAAGCGCAGTGGACGGACCCCAGATCACTCGTGGATGGTTATGATGACAACAAAAGCAGATGAGCTCTTTTCTTGTGCATAACATTGTAATACAACTACAAAAGTATGTCCTCTGACTTATTCTTGTGAGTTTATCACATCAAGCTACTGCCGAGGAGTCCTTCTCGCAGCATTTCAGGACTATCATTATTCATTTGATGGCAGCCGCAGAGTGGCCTTGTAGGCCTCCGCTACGCACCGGCAGGCAGCTCCAATCTGCATGCCTTCCATAATAGCAGGAGCAAGCTTCGCTGGGGCCGAATTGCGGAAAGGAAAGCGCAGCAGTGTGGGTTTACTTACCCGCTGGGATACTCCGGGCCGGCAAACGGAGGAGACCGAGGAGCGCAGCCCGGCGCAATTCTGCATCCACCGACGCGATCATGCAGCTAGGGGCGCGCTGTATCTGGAAGCAGCAGCGGCCGCGCGTGCCGCCCCGCCGGCCTCCACGTGCCGCGCCCCTCGCCCGCCTCCAGCCTCCAGTCTCCGCGTGCCGCGCCCCCCTTCGCCGGCCGCGCGGCCCGTCCCAGGCGGTCGTCCCTTCCCCTGAAAGCACCTGGCACTGGCCGGCAGTCCCCGCCACCACAGCCTCCGTCAAGCGGTAAGATTGCAGGTGCGCCGCCTCGCGGGGACGCGTCTCGACTGGGGGCTTACGCACGCTCGCGCTTCTCGGCGTGCTGGTCCGTCGTTGTGCGCGACGGCGCGCGCTGTGCTGGAAGTGACGTCACGCCGCTGTTGTGGCGGAGGCGGCGTGTGGACGCACGTATTCTGGTCCGCCGCACGTACTACCGGTGGCGGGGGACTGTCACGGTGGTGGTGGGGCCGCGTACCTGTAGCGACTATCCTGTGCGCAGGTACAGGGTACCGGTACCTCCTGTACGTATACCTGTAGTGGCCTCATGCCCGTAGTGGCGCCGTACCGGCTCTCGCACTGTCGTCCGCAGCGATGCGCTGTCGCGCGGCGCGCAACAGCGGGCGCAGACCAGGAAAGCGACCGCGAAGTATGGTTTTGGAGCGACATCAGTCAGCCACCGCGCTTTTCTCTCGAGGGTGCGCACCGCCGGTGGGGTGTCTCCGACTCTGCTCATCACGCGAGATCCCCCACATGTGGGTACGTAGCGTGGCAACTTGTATCGCTGCGACGTCATGCTTGTCGTATATTTAGTCGCGGTGGTGGGAGCTCGGGCTGGGTGGCGCACTGCTGGCGAGACTTGATGGCACTGTTGTTAAATTGACGCGACCGAACGAGGGCAGACCGGTCGGCAGGGGAAGCCGAAAACAGTCGCAGGGTGCTACCGTGCCGTCAGCCCCCCGCTTGCCGTATTCGACCATACGTATTCGCTTGCCATGTATTCGAGCGAGTGCACTTGCGGAGTGACGGCTTAGACCTGCTGCTGCGACTGGCCGCAATCGTGGCTTGACGCTGGGCAAGTCGTGCTGGTAGTGCTGGGCCGGCCCGGGCGAGTGTACTGGGTCTAAGTACTAGCGCGAGTACACGACGAGGCCGCTATCCGTTTCGCCCACGCCGGGGGGCTCTCGACTCCCGGCGGCAGCAGCGGCGCAGTCCTCGCGGCGGCCGCGGCCAATGCTTCTGGCGCCACGCGCACAGCTGCTCGCGCCCGTATCAGCATGCCTGCTTGCTCGCAGTCCATGCTCGGCTGAGCCAGACAGGGCCGTGAGGGTAACATGCGCTCTGATTCCACACTCTCCGGGAGGGACGACGCCGCCCAGCGCCTTCCCCGGCGCCGTAGGATACAGGAAGGGCGGGGGGTTCGTACCCAGAGTGCGGCATGAGGACGTAAATGATGCATGAGTGTACTTAGCGCTGGTACAGACCGTAGTTTGTGGAGGGGGGCGTCGTACGTGGTACACCATGGTACCTGCTGCTCCGATGATACGCGCTTTTACGACGGGCATGCAGCTTCCACCGCGAGGCCAGCACTGCAGTACATTACTCTGTGTAATATCTGTCCGGACCGCCTGTGCTGACGATAAATGGGTGTCCGACCCCGCCGGCTGGAAGCTACCATCACGGAATCATGCCGAACACCAGACTTCCCTGACGCCGCCCGGCAGACGATGAAAGCGAAAACCGTGCGCCAGTAGAGCCGGCTGTCGACGCCATCGCGCCGCCCCGTCGTGCGGCCCGACGGGAGCGCACTATTTAAGCCAGGACACCCGACGCCGCCAACACAACGCCACTCACTTTCCTCACCTACACCCCAGCAACCACTCTCTCCTCTCGCGCCCCAGGCCAAAACCTCTTCTTCCAGACTCGCAAACAAGTGGCACCATCCTCCGCGCCCCCCCGGCCGCCGTTCCAGTCGGCGTTTCGCGGACCAGCAAGACGCCCCGACGGGACACTTTTTTTACGACCACACGACAACAGGATGGCGACCAGCCTCCAGCAGCAGCGCACCGACAGGCTCCGCCGCGCCGACATCCAGGCCCAGCTCGACCGTGCTGAGACCGAGACCTTTGAGCGCCTCGAGCTCGAGGCGGAGAGGCAGGCTGCGGCCGCCGCTCGCGCCGAATGGGCCCACGTCTCCGACACCGCCGCCACTGTGGAGTTCGAGCAGCTCGAGGCTGTCGCGATCCTGGACGAGCGGGCGCAGCTCGAGGCGGCCGCCACCGCTGGCGCCGACGTGTCTTTGTTGCAGAGCCCCGGCTTCGCTGACGACCTCGACGCCTCAGACTGGCAGCAGACGCAATCGTTCCTGCACCGCATCGGGGAGGCCATCCGTCGCGAGATCGCCCTGGACGCCGCGTCCGATGCCGCGCTGAGCTCCGCCGTGGAGTTTTGCACCGGCGCCTGCATGCTGGAGCTGGACCTGCTGCCAGCCCACAAAGTGGTTTGCAAGCTGCGCACGACGCGGAGGCAAGTTGGTGATATGGCCTTCATGGAAGGGCCGTCGCCTCGCACTGTGCTCGCGGGCGGCGCGCCATCGATGATCACGGTGGCAGCGCAGCCCTCAGCGCGCAGACACCAGCAGCGAGGCCGCCGGCAGCAGGCCAAGCAGTGGGCGAGCAACCTCGTTGAGCGCTTCGCTCTGACAGCTAGGCCTGCCCATGCAGCCTGAGACCCCTGAAGGAGCTGCCTATCTGCAGACTGATGGATCTCATCACCGAAGAAATGATTCATAACTTCTTTGTTAGCGTGCATGTATAGTAGATAGATAGAATCCGTGAATAAGTAACGAGAAGCCTGACAGTGTATAATAGTATTGCTGTTTTCAAAACAGCAGATTGCGACAATGGTGTGGTTGTGACCACGCCATTATCGCTTACCTGTGTCAATAAGGCTTCTGTGACATGATGGCCGTTGTATCCGAGGATAGTGTTCCACTTTTTGTAAAGTATGGCTTCCAATAATCTTCGGCGAGAGCCCCTGAAGTCCCAGCCTCCTCTGCTTGATATGCCGTGCACTGCCGCAGTGAGTGCACTAGACAGCGTGATGATGATGACACCAATACGACACGGTTGGATGTTTTGACTGCAGGCACGAGCGCGGCAACGTATTAAATCCGACTGCGCTGCTGCAGATTTTGCACTTGCGCCGGCGTTGGTATGGAGGGCAATGACCGCGACGAGGGCTACTGGATACGTGCATCAACAAACTCACATCAACGACCAATGTGGCGTCACCGGATGCAGCCCTTGCTTAGCTACCTCTGCTGGTAGCAAGTAGCTACACTCGGCTAGATAGCGATAAGATTGCCCAGATGCGGTCAGTGGCCATAAATTGTCACAATCGACTTTTGTTTACATTATGGCCTGCACATCGGTATTTTCAGCAACTGGCTGCGAGGGGAAGGGCGGGGCTACTGGTGGAAAAGACTCATTGCCTCGGTGGCGGTGCAAAGCGACATGCTTACTGGCGCATTCAATTATGTGAGTGAATCAAATGCGCAGTGCACTGGCAGTTGTGCAAAGCGCGGTCATTGCGCTGTTATTATTCGACACGGATGCTGGTATGAGCTCTCTCACCGTGTTCCAGTCTGGGCATCTGGTGGCGTCTGCAGCAGCAGCACTTGCGAAGGCTCCCGGTGGCGGACATCCAAAACTGGATGGCATGCTCCAGGAATCCGGCGCACTCGCGGGCGTCACCCCAGGTTGGTGGATGCGATGATCTGGAGGGGACGATCGTGTGAGAGGGCAGCAAGCAGCGGCGCATATCAGTGCGAGGTGACGACCAGCTGCAGGCATGTTCATCCCGTAGTCTCATGAGCCTGTTGTATAATGCTGTATTGGGAAGACAAGCAACATACTTTCAAGGGTTTGTGTCTACACGGGTTTTAGCGCTTAATTGGAGCTATGAAAAGAGAGCCGGCTATCCAAACGCCCATGGAAACCTCAGCGTGATGAATGGGAACACATGCGAGAAATTGACCAGACAGAGGTTGATATAATCCAACATGTAGTGTAGCAGCCATGTGCTGCTTGGTGATGACATTTCAGGATTGTAGGGTCTCTGGGGTTTTAAGGCCTTGGCGGTCCCGCCTCAGCAGGGTGACGCCCCACCGCCTGGCACCTCCACACCGCCATGTCCTGCGCCCAGCCCAGCCCAGCCCAGCCCAGCCGCCTGAGGGGATCAGGCCGGCCAGTGCCCCATCCTGCGTCAGCATGAAAGCATTGCATCTGCCGCCGCTGCATTGGGGCTGGACTGCTGGAGGGAACGGAGTGCCGTGCCTGCCCCTCCCCGCATCACAAGATGGCGCGCTCCACCAGCTGCGGCGGCCGCTCCACAGCTGCAGCCCATCACAGCATGCGCGGCGCCCAGCGGCTCCCGCAGCCCGGAGTCCCACCACACCCTGCTGTGCAGCTCGCCGGGCGTCCCCGCCGCCGTCAGCGCCCCCAGCGCCGCGCACGCATAGGAGCTGGGGACTGCGGGGAGACCTCCGCGGCACCCTCTTGATACCCCACCTGCGTCAAGCGGCGCAGTGGGCGTGCAGGAAGGCGCTGTCCTGAATGAGGGCCGAGTGTTGTTGAGGGTTCCCTCTTTATGATGCACTGGACGCATCACTGTCCGATTCGATTCAACTATCACAGCATCAATGCATATATGATGAATGATCCAGAAGCCCTACTGGCCAGAACACCCTGAGCCATCTACCCTCTACCCCTTAAATAGGGGGGGGGCATGCATCGTGATCTGCTTGCGCAGCAGCAGCCGCATGTGCCTGTATCGCCCGTTCACCTCGGCCAGGGCGGTGCTGCACACCTCGCAGTGGTAGTCCGCCCAGCAGGCTGGCGCCGCGATTCGCTTGGCTGGACCCTAGATTGGTGGCCGTCTGGAGCCTGAGAGGTTGTCGGGGAGGAGCGTCGGTCAGTTGTGGCGGCGCGCTCAGAGACACTGGCTCAGTCAAGCACAGTGGACTGACCCCAGATCAACTGTGGATCGTTATGATGACAACAAAAGCAGACGAGCTCTTTTCTTGTGCATACCATTGTGAAACACCTACAAAAAGTATGTCCTCTGATTTATCCTTGTGATTTTGGCGTATCAAGCTGCCGCTGAGGAGTCCTTCTCGCAGCATTTCAGGACTATCATTATTCATTTGATGGCAGCCACACAGTGGCCTTGCAGGCCTCCGCTACGCATCGGCAGGCAGCTCCAATCTGCATGCCTTCCATAATAGCAGGAGCAAGCTTCGCTGGGGCCGAATTGCGAAAAGGAAAGCACAGCAGTGTGGGTTTACTTACCCGCTGGGATACTCCGGGCCGGCAAACGGAGGAGACCGACGAGCGCAGCCCGGCGCAATTCTGCACCCACCGACGCGATCATGCAGCTAGGGGCGCGCTGTATCTGGAAGCAGCAGCGGCCGCGCGTGCCGCCCCGCCGGCCTCCACGTGCCGCGCCCCTCGCCCGCCTCCAGCCTCCAGTCACCGCTTGCCGCGCCCCCCTTCGCCGGCCGCGCGGCCCGTCCCAGGCGGTCGTCCCCTCCCCTGAAAGCACCTGGCGCTGGCCGGCAGTCCCCGCCACCACAGCCTCTGTCAAGCGGCAGGATTGCAGGTGCGCCGCCTCGCGGGGACGCGTCTCGACTGGGGGCTTACGCACGCTCGCGCTTCTCGGCGTGCTGGTGCGTCGTTGTGCGCGACGGCGCGCGCGCTGTGCTGGAAGTGACGTCACGCCGCTGTTGTGGCGGAGGCGGCGTGTGGACGCACGTATTGTGGTCCGCCGCACGTACTACCGGTGGCGGGGACTGTCACGGTGGTGGTGGGGGCCGCGTACCTGTAGCGACTATCCTGTGCGCAGGTACAGGGTACCGGTACCTCCTGTACGTATACCTGTAGTGGCCTCATGCCCGTAGTGGCGCCGTACCGGCTCTCGCACTGTCGTCCGCAGCGATGCGATGACGCGCGGCGCGCATATCAGCGGGCGCAGATAAGGAAAGCGACCGCGAGGTATGGTTTTGGAGCGACAGCCGCCGCGCTTTTCTCTCGAGGGTGCGCACGGCCGGTGGGGTGCCGTCTCTGAGTCTGCTCGTCACGCGAGTATATCCCCCACATGTGGGTACGTAGCGTAGCGACTTGTATCGCTGCGACGTCCTGCTTGTCGTATATTTAGTCGCGGTGGTGGGAGCTCGGGCTGGATGGCGCACTGCTGGCGAGACTTGATGACACTGTTGTTAAATTGACGCGACCGAACGAGGGCAGACCGGTCGGCGGGGGCAGCCGTACACAGTCGTAGGGTGCTACCGTGCCGTCAGCCCCCCGCTTGCCGTATTCGACCATACGCATTCGCTTGCCATGTATTCGAGCGAGTGCACTTGCGGGGTGACGGCTCAGACCTGATACTGTGACTGGCCGCAATCGTGGCTTGACGCCGGGCAAGTCGTGCTGATGGTAGTGGGCCGGGCCGGGCGAGTGTACTGGGTCTAAGTACTAGCGCGAGTACACGACGAGGCCGCTATCCGTTTCGCCCACGCCCGGGGGCTCTCGACTCCCGGCGGCAGCTGCGGCGCAGTCCTCGCGGCGGCCGCGGCCAATGCTTCTGGCGCCACGCGCACAGCTGCTCGTGCCCGTATCAGCATGCCTGCTTGCTCGCAGTCCATGCCCGGCTGAGCCGGACAGGGCCGTGAGGGTAACATGCGCTCTGATTCCACACTCTCCGGGAGGGACGACGCCGCCCAGCGCCTTCCCCGGCGCCCTAGGATACAGGAAGGGCGGGGATTCGTACCCAGAGTGCGGCATGAGGACGTAAATCATGCATGAGCGTACTTAGCGCTGCTGTAGACCGTAATTTGTGGAGGGGGGCGTCGTACGTGATACACCATGGTACCTGCTGCTCCGATGATACGCGCTTTTACGACGGGCATGCAGCTTCCACCGATCGACCAGCACTGCGGTACATTACTCATTACTCGTAATATATGTCCGGACCGCCTGTGCTGATGATGAATGGGTGTCCGACCCCGCCGGCTGCAAGCTACCATCACGGAATCATGCCGAACACCAGACTTCCCTGACGCCGCCCGTCAGACGATGAAAGCGAAAACGGTGCGCCAGAGCCGGCCGTCGACGCCATCGCGCCGCCCCGTCGTGCGGCCCGACTGGAACACTATTTAAGCCAGGACACCCGACGCCGCCAACACAACGCCACTCACTTTCCTCACCTACACCCTAGCAACCACTCTCTCCTCTCGCGCCCCAGGCCGAGACCTCTTCTTCCAGACTCGCAAACAAGTGGCACCATCCTCCGCGCCCCCCCGGCCGCCGTTCCAGTCGGCGTTTCGCGGACCAGCAAGACGCCCCGACGGGACACGTTTTTACGACAACCACGACAACAGGATGGCGACCAGCCTCCAGCAGCAGCGCACCGACAGGCTCCGCCGCGCCGACATCCAGGCCCAGCTCGACCGTGCTGAGACCGAGACCTTTGAGCGCCTCGAGCTGGAGGCGGAGAGGCAGGCTGCGGCCGCCGCTCGCGCCGAGTGGGCCCACGTCTCCGACACCGCCGCCACTGTGGAGTTCGAGCAGCTCGAGGCTGTCGCGATCCTGGACGAGCGGGCGCAGCTCGAGGCGGCCGCCACCGCTGGCGCCGACCTGTCCTTGTTGCAGAGCCCCGGCTTCGCCGACGACCTCGACGCCTCAGACTGGCAGCAGACGCAATCGTTCCTGCACCGCACCGGGGAGACCATCCGTCGCGAGATCGCCCTGGACGCCGCGTCCGATGCCGCGCTGAGCTCCTCCGTGGAGCTTTGCACCGGCGCCTGCATCCTGGAGCTGGACCTGCTGCCAGCAGCCCACAAGGTGTTCCGCCAGCAGCTGCGCACGACGCGGAGGCGAATGGGTGATATGGCCTTCATGGAAGGGCCGTCGCCTCGCACTGTTCTCGCGGGCGGCGCGCCATCGATGATCACAGTGGCAGTGGAGCCCTTAGCGCGCAGACACCAGCAGCGAGGCCGCCGGCAGCAGGCCAAGCAGTGGGCGAGCAACCTCGTTGAGCGCTTTGCTCTGACAACCAGGCCTGCCCATGCAGCCTGAGACCCCTGAAGGAGCTGCCTATCTGCAGACTGATGGATCTCATCACCGAATAAATGATTCATATATTCTTAATTGTTAGCATGCATGTATAATAGATAGATAGAATCCGTGAATAAGTAACGAGCCGCCTGACGGTGTATGCTTACTGCTGTTTTCAAAACAGCAGATTGCGACAATGATGTGGTTGTGACCACGCCATTATCGCTCACCCTCTCAATAAGGCTTCTGCGACATGATGGCCGTTGTATCCGAGAATAGTGTTACACTTTTTGTAAAGTATGGCTTCCAATAATCTTCGGCGAGAGCCCCTGAAGTCCCAGCCTCCTCTGCTTGATATGCCGTGCACTGCTGCAGTGAGTGCACTAGACAGCGTGATGATGATGACACCAACATGACACGGTTGGATGTTTTGACTGCAGGCACGAGCGCGACAACGTATTAAATCCGACTGCGCTGCTGCAGATTTTCTACCTGCGCCGGCGTTGGTATGGAGGGCAATGACCGCGACGGGGGCTACTGGATAGGTGCATCAACAAACTACCATCAGCAACCAATGAGGCGTCACCGGATGCAGCCCTTGCTTAGCTACCTCTGCTCGTAGCAAGTAGCTACACTCAGCTAGATAGCGATAAGATTGCCCAATATATGCGGTCAGTGGCCATAAACTGTCACAATCGACTTTGGTTTGCATTATGGCCTACGCATCGGTATTTTCATATGAGGAAGATTTACCCGTCGTAGATGGGTTCAAGAAAACCTGCCGTGAACCTCTCTAGCAGAGATATCCAAGGTCTGCTGCATGGGGGGTAAATATAAGAAGAATGAAAGTGAGGCGCGCGAGGAAAACTGGCTGCTGGGGGAAGGGGCGGGGGATACTGGCGGAAAAGACCCATTGCCTCGGCGGTGGTGCAAAGCGACATGCTTACTGGCGCATTCAATTATGTGAGTGAATCAAATGCGCAGTGCACTGGCAGTTGTGCAAAGCGCGGTCATTGCGCTGTTATTATTCGATACGGATGCTGGTATGAGCCCTCTCACCGTGTTTCAGTCTGGGCATCTGGTGGCGTCTGCAGCAGCAGCACTTGCGAAGGCTCCCGGTGGCGGACATCCAAAACTGGATGGCATGCTCCAGGAATCCGGCGCACTCGCGGGCGTCACCTCAGGTTGGTGGATGCGATGATCTGGAGGGGACGATCGTGTGAGAGGGCAGCAAGCAGCGGCGCATATCAGCGCAAGATGACGACCAGCTGCAGGCATGTTCATCCCGTAGTCTGATGAGCCTGTTGCATAATTATGTGTTGGAGGGATAAGCAACATACTGTCATTGTTTGTGTCTACACGGGTTTTAGCGCTTAATTGGAGCTGTGAAAAGAGAGCCGGCTATCCAAACGCCCATCGAAACCTCAGCGTGATGAATGGAAACACATGCAAGACATCGACCAGACAGAGGTAAATATACACCAACATGTAGTGAAACAGCCGTGTGCTGCTTTGTGATGACATTTCAGGATTGTAGGGTTTCTGGGGTTTCAAGGCCTTGGCGGTCCCGCCTCAGCCCAGCCCAGCCCAGCCCAGCCCAGCCGCCTGAGGGGATCAGGCCGGGCAGTGCCCCATCCTGCGTCAGCATGACAGCTGCATCGCATTTGCCGCTGCATTGGGGCTGGACTGCTGGAGGGAGCGGAGTGCCGCGCCTGCCCCTCCCCGCATCACAGAATGGCGCGCTCCACAGCTGCAGCCCATCCCAGCGGCTCCCGCAGCCCGGAGTCCCACCACACCCTGCTGTGCAGCTCGCCGGGCGTCCCCGCCGCCGTCAGCGCCCCCAGCGCCGCGCACGCATAGGAGCTGGGGACTGCGGGGAGACCTCCGCGGCACCCTCTTGATACCCCACCTGCGTCAAGCGGCGCAGTGGGCGTGCAGGAAGGCGCTGTCCTGAATGAGGGCCGAGTGTTGTTGAGGGTTCCCTCTTTATGATGTAATGGACGCATCAGTGTCTGATTCGATTCAACTATCACAGCATCAATGCATGTGTAATGAATGATCCAGAAGCCCTACTGCCCAGAACACCCTGAGCCCTCTACCCTCTACCCCTTAAGGGGGGGGGCATGCATCCTGATCCACTTGAGCAGCAGCAGCAGCATGTGCCTGTATCGCCCGTTCACCTCGGCCAGGGCGGTGCTGCACACCTCGCAGTGGTAGTCCGCCCAGCAGGCTGGCGCCGCGATTCGCTTGGCTGGACCCTAGATTGGTGGCCGTCTGGACCCTGAGAGGTTGTCGGGGAGGAGCGTCGGTCAGTTGTGGCGGCGCGCTCAGAGCCACTGGCTCGGTCAAGCGCAGTGGACTGACCCCAGATCAATTGTGGATCGTTATGATGACAACAAAAGCAGATGAGCTCTTTCTTGTGCATACCATTGTAATACACCTACAAAAGTATGTCCTCTGATTTATCCTTGTGATTTTGTCGTATCAAGCTGCCGCTGAGGAGTCCTTCTCGCAGCATGTCAGGACTATCATTATTCATTTGATGGCAGCCACACAGTGGCCTTGTAGGCCTCCGCTACGCACCGGCAGGCAGCTCCAATCTGTATGCCTTCCATAATAGCAGGAGCAAGCTTCGCCGGGGGCCAAATTGCGGAAAGAAAAGCACAGCAGTGTGGGTTTACTTACCCGCTGGGATACTCCCGGCAGGCAAACCGAGGAGACCGACGAGCGCAGCCCGGCGCAATTCTGCACTCAACGACGCGATCATGCAGCTCGGTGCGCGCTGTGTCTCGAAGCAGCAGCGGTATAGCGTGCCGCGCCCCTCGCCCGCCTCCAGCCTCCAGTCTCCGCGTGCCGCGCCCCCCTTCGCCGGCCGCGCGGCCCTTCCCAGGCTGTCGTCCCCTCCCCTGAATGCACCTGGCACTGGCCGGCAGTCCCCGCCACCACAGCCTCCGTCAAGCGGTAAGATTGCAGGTGCGCCGCCTCGCGGGGACGCGTCTCGACTGGGGGCTTACGCACGCTCGCGCTTCTCGGCGTGCTGGTGCGTCGTTGTGCGCGACGGCGCGCGCTGTGCTGGAAGTGACGTCACGCCGCTGTTGTGGCGGAGGCGGCGTGTGGACGCACGTATTCTGGTCCGCCGCACGTACCGGTGGCGGGGGACTGTCACGGTGGTGGTGGGGCCGCGTACCTGTAGCGACTATCCTGTGCGCAGGTACAGGGTACCGGTACCTCCTGTACGTATACCTGTAGTGGCCTCATGCCCGTAGTGGCGCCGTACCGGCTCTCGGGCTGTCGTCCGCAGCGATGCGCTGTCGCGCGGCGCGCAACAGCGGGCGCAGACCAGGAAAGCGACCGCGAAGTATGGTTTTGGAGCGACAGCAGTCAGCCGCCGCGCTTTTCTCTCGAGGGTGCGCACCGCCGGTGGGGTGTCTCTGACTCTGCTCATCACGCGAGATCCCCCACATGTGGGTACGTAGCGTGGCAACTTGTATCGCTGCGACGTCCTGCTTGTCGTATATTTAGTCGCGGTGGTGGGAGCTCGGGCTGGATGGCGCACTGCTGGCGAGACTTGATGACACTGTTGTTAACGTGACGCGACCGAACGAGGGCAGACCGGTCGGCGGGGGCAGCCGAAAACAGTCGCAGGGTGCTACCGTGCCGTCAGCCCCCCGCTTGCCGTATTCGACCATACGTATTCGCTTGCCATGTATTCGAGCGAGTGCACTTGCGGTGTGACGGCTCAGACCTGCTGCTGCGACTGGCCGCAATCGTGGCTTGACGCCGGGCAAGTCGTGCTGATGGTAGTGGGCCGGCCCGGGCGAGTGTACTGGGTCTAAGTACTAGCGCGAGTACACGACGAGGTCGCTATCCGTTTCGCCCACGCCGGGGGGCTCTCGACTCCCGGCGGCAGCAGCGGCGCAGTCCTCGCGGCGGTCGCGGCCAATGCTTCTGGCGCCACGCGCACAGCTGCTCGTGCCCGTATCAGCATGCCTGCTTGCTCGCAGTCCATGCCCGGCTGAGCCGGACAGGGCCGTGAGGGTAACATGCGCTCTGATTCCACACACTCCGGGAGGGACGACGCCGCCCAGCGCCTTCCCCGGCGCCCTAGGATACAGGACGGGCGGGGGTTCGTACCCAGAGTGCGGCATGAGGACGTAAATCATGCACGAGCGTACTTAGCGCTGGTACAGACCGTAATTTGTGGAGGGGGGCGTCGTACGTGGTACACCATGGTACCGGCGCCGATGATACGCGCTTTTACGACGGGCATGCAGCTTCCACCGAGCGACCAGCACTGCAGTACATTACTCCGTGTAGTATATGTCCGGACCGCCTGTGCTGATGATAAATGGGTGTCCGACCCCGCCGGCTGCAAGCTACCATCACGGAATCATGCCGAACACCAGACTTCCCTGACGCCGCCCGGCAGACGATGAAAGCGAATACCGTGCGCCAGAGCCGGCTGTCGACGCCATCGCGCCGCCCCGTCGTGCGGCCCGACGGGAGCGCACTATTTAAGGCAGGACACCCGACGCCGCCAACACAACGCCACTCACTTTCCTCAACTACACCCCAGCAACCACTCTCTCCTCTCGCGCCCCAGGCCGACACCTCTTCTTCCATACTCGCACACAAGTGGCACCATCCTCCACGCCCCACCGGCCGCCGTTCCAGTCGCCGTTTCGCGGACCAGCAAGACGCCCCGGCGAGACACTTTTTTACGACCACACGACAACACGATGGCGACCAGCCTCCAGCAGCAGCGCGCCGACAGGCTCCGCCGCGCCGACATCCAGGCCCAGCTCGACCGTGCCGAGACCGAGACCTTTGAGCGTCTCGAGCTCGAGGCGGAGAGGCAGGCTGCGGCCGCCGCTCGCGCCGAGTGGGCCCACGTCTCCGACACCGCCGCCACTGTGGAGTTCGAGCAGCTCGAGGCTGTCGCGATCCTGGACGAGCAGGCGCAGCTCGAGGCGGCCGCCGCCGCTGGCGCCGACCTGTCCTTGTTGCAGAGCCCCGGCTTCGCCGACGACCTCGACGCCTCAGCCTGGCAGCAGACGCAATCGTTCCTGCACCGCATCGGGGAGGCCATCCGTCGCGAGATCGCCCTGGACGCCGCGTCCGATGCCGCGCTGAGCTCCGCCGTGGAGCTTTGCACCGGAGCCTGCATGCTGGAGCTGGACCTGCTGTCAGCCCACAAGGTGTTTCGCAAGCTGCGCACGATGCGGAGTCCAGTTGGTGATATGGCCTTCATGGAAGGGCCGTCGCCTCGCACTGTGCTCATTGATGGCGCACCGGCTGCGATGATCACGGTGGCAGCGCAGCCCTCAGCCCGCAGTAGGCAGCAGCGAGGCCGCCGGCAGCAGGCCAAGCAGTGGGTGAGCAACCTCGTTGAGCGCTTCCCACTGGCAGCAAGGCCTGCCCATGCGGCCTGAAGCATCTGAAGGAGCTGCCTATCCGCAGACGAATCTCATCACCAAATAAATGATTCATATATTCTTTGTTAGTAGGCATGTGTAATAAATATATATATATATATAATCAGTACATGAATAATAAGCCTTACAATGTATAAGAATGTTGATTTTGGCAAATTATAATGGATGACGACAATGATGTGGTTGTGACCACACCATTGATTCTCACCTGTATCATCACGATGTAAAATGTATCCCAGACGAATAATACAACACTTTGTAAGTACTCCGGCTTCCAATATCTCCCTCCAGATCCCTGCAGTCCTAGCAGCGGGTCGCCTCATCTGATTGACATGCCATGCCATGCAACGAGAGCGAGTGGAGATGATGCTGCAGCCGCATCAAGGGCACACTATCACGACAATGTTTTGGCAGGAACCGGCATGCTGCCGCGGATCATCCACCTGCGCTGTCGCTGCTGTGAACAAGAGTAATGGCCAGGGCAGAGCAGAGCGGGGCGGGCTGGATGAACAGAAAGACAAAGCCGCATCAGCACCTAAGTAGTTGTCGACGGACGCAGCGCATGCCATTTTGCTGCCTGTAGGTGCCTGCTGCCAAGCGGACCTCAATTCCAACTCAACTCTGGATACAACTTGGCGGCCAATGTGGGCCATGCCTCCGCCTAGTTCATCCATGCAGTCGATGGGGACAGACTTTCTGCACTACATATACGCACTACACATAGACGGGTCGCTATCACACAGACGCTTATTCTGCGCAGTCTGCAGCCCATGGGGTGAATACAGAGGATGCTGACTTAGGTATGGAGAGAAGGGGGGTGAAGGCATGCAAATATAACGCTTCACATATAACGCTTCGCTGGATGGTGCAAAGCGCCATGATCGTTACACCATCTGTGGCACCCAGACTATAACGGACCCCCTGCAGCCTGTGAAAGTGTGACCCGGCTGCGCTCCAGGATGTGCGCTGGCCCCCTCGGAGGCATCAAAACTTGCGAAGGCTCCTGGTGGCGGACGTCCCACTGAGGATGTCGTGTGGGGCGACATAAGCCCACTCGCGGGGATCACTCCAGGCTCTTGGATGCGATCTGGAGGGAGGGCGGGCGAGAGGGCAGCAAGCCGCAGCACGTATCAGCACATGGTGGAGGTCAGATGCGGATATCTGATTGCCTACAAAAATATCCTTATTTATGCTTTATATTTTGAGTGTTGGGGGAGCTCTTGGGCTGCCACTACGGCCACGTGCTTGTGTCAATGTGGGTGTGAATATGTTGGTATGTGGTATGGGAGGAAACCACATCAAAGGCAATGCTGGAATGCTAAAATGATTGATAATGCAAACGACCAAAGGACCGAAGTCTTTCCCTCCACCCTTGACGGGCGGCCCGACCTCAAAGGTGTTGTCCGAGATGCCCTCCTTGCCCACGATGAGCTCCAGCTGCGCCTTGATCTTGGCCTGGCGCCCCGCATCCAGGCGCTTCCACGTGGTGAACGCGCCCACCATGCGCGCCGCCACCGTGGGGTTGAACCCGTCCACCTCCCGCACCCACTCGCCCATGAATTCGTAGCCGCTGCCGTCCTCCGCGTGGAAGTTGACGGCGCTGAGGTTGGAGAAGGCCAGGAAGAGGGAGTAGCAGTTGTTGGGGTTCTTGATGTTGAAGGCCTCGTGCTCCACCAGCTCCTTCACCGCCCCAATGTTGCCCTTCAGGTTGGAGCCAGCCTGTGGCGAAACGGGCAGCCCAGCGTCATGTTTGAGGCTTATGAGGAGGGTTCCTATAGACCCGCTGGCACCTTGTAGCTCTTTGTAGACCCCTGTTGGCCAACAGCCCTTCAACGCCAGTTGGAGAGTGGGGGGAGGGGGGGGGGGGGGGGGGGGCGAACCTGCATCGTGATCCACTTGAGCACCACCAGCGGCTCGTGCTTCCATTGCTCGTAGAACTCAGCGAGGGCGGTGCCGCGCTCCTCACAGTCATGGTCCGCCAGGCAGGCCAGCGCTGCAATCTGGTCGGTCATGTTGGTGGCCTCGCGGAACCTGATGATTAGGGTGGGAGACGATGGAGGTCAGTGGAAGACACGTGGTGGCAGCAAGTCGTGAATGGTACGACAAGGAATGCAAGGGGGTGCTAAAGGGGGATGAAGTGGGCGGCCTGGCGTCATCAGCCGCACTGGGTTAATAGCCGCCCTCATTCTCACAGAATAGTATACACTGGTTTCCCAAAAAGACTATTTGATTTTGGTTTTTGCCGGACCGGTTCACATTTGTTTAAATGCTGGACAGAGTGGTATACATTTTGGCAGTGGCAAGCGAAGGAGGGGCCAAGGTAGCAGGGGGCATGGCGCGATACATGGGGTGGCGGTTTTTTTTTTGGGGGAGGGGGGGGGTCACCTGTTGAGCACATCCTGAGTGACCTCCGGGTCCTCCAGCGCGCTGAGGTAGCCCAGGCACTTGTTCTTCAGGCTGCGGCGCGCGGAGGAGGCGGCATCGAACTTGTATGGTGTGCCCGGCGGGGAGTCATTGGCGGCCAGGGCGGCGGCCAGCTCCGGACGCATGCGCGCCGCGATCTGCTTCAGCATGTAGCCGCGCACCTCGTGGAAGGCGACGGGGTCGCAGGCGGGGCGCGACTCGTACAGCTCGGTCTCGGAGGGCAGGCTGATGGTGCGCGCGACAAAGGCCTTGTCGGACTTGGTATCCTGCACATTGGCGGCGGGCCACAAGGCACGCACCGGCGGAGTTAGCCTGATAGCGCAGGGAGTGCTGCAATTTAATGGGTTAAGGATTAAGTGTCGAGTCGGGAAAAGCAACCAGCTTGTATGCTCAGGGTGCTAGGTAGACGCAGCTGTCCAGGCTCGGTTGGTATGAAGTCGCTAGCCAGTATTGATGTGTTCAGGGTTTTCGAGTTGAAACCCTGAAAAGTCGGCCACGAACAAACATTCTCCCACGGCAAACATCGGATCGCAGAGCACAAAGGTCGCTGGAGGGAGAGGGGGGCTGAGGTTGAACGGGATCGTTCAGGGGAGACACCGGAGCGGGCTGGATGGGGGGAGATGCGGGGTGGATTCAGTGTGTGTCGGGGGCGGGACCTTGAGCACAGCCTTGAACGCCTCCGTGATGCGGCCCAGCAGCTCCGTTGCGTCGGTGGCGCAGCTGCAGGTGCGTTTGGGAAGGTGACGGAAAACAACGGGGTTAGAATGGTAAGGGGGGGGGGGGGGGGGGGGCAGTTCTACCCAAGGGTAGGCACGAGCTTCTGACAGCCGGCGGTCAGCCTGACATGCTAGATGATGAGGTTCAATGTACTATAGTGTTCTTCTTGTCATGCTACGCAATTCAATATCAGCATGTCGATCACCAAAGAGCTGCATGCATTGGGGGAGGGGGAGCTGCATAGGGCGCCGCGCACCCGACACGGTCCTCCAGCGTCGCGCCGTTCTTGGGGTTGGTGGCGGCGTCATAAAGGTCGAGCAGGCAGAGCTTGGACAGCCGCTGCCCGGCCTCCCAGCGGTTGTAGGGATCGCTGTCGTTGGCAAGCAGGAAGATCAGGTCGTCTGCGCTCTGCCCGGGCAGTTCCATCTTGACGGGCGCACTGAAGTCGCGCAGCAGGCTCGGCACGGGCGGCGACTCCACGTTGGTGAACACAAAGGTCTCCTCGGCGGTATTGAAGCGCAGCACCGTGCTGGTGCCGAGCTCCTTGGTGGCGCCGCCGATCTGCAGGTGTGTCACAGGGAGCACCGCGGCGAGTTAGCAGCCGCTGATGTTTTCGTACGAGTCTCGTGGAACATATACAACAGTGAAAATGATTTACACGTGATCGAGAGGCGCTGACCTGCAGGTGGAGCGGCATGTCCTGGCCGTCGGGGCCGAGCAGTCCCATGGCGATAGGGATGAGCACCGGCTCGCCGCTGGTGGCCTGCTTGCACGCCAGGCTGTACGTCTTGTCGGCGGCAGAGTAGGTGCCTATGATGGTGAGGGACGGCGTGCCGGCCTGGCTGTACCACTTGGACAGGTCCTCCAGTGGGAAGTCGTTGGCGTTAGCCATGGCGGCGAGGAAGTCGTCGCAGGTGACCGCCTGCGCCGTGTTGGATAGGGCCATAGGGAGGCCTTCACTCAGTGTTGCGCGTGTACGTTGTAATGTACATGTGCGCAATTATTCACGATTATATTGCTTCGTTCCCTCGCTTGGCGCGGATCAACATAGTACACCGTCAATGGCAGGGGTGTTATCAATCCTGAATACATGGTTGGAAATGCGGTGCAGTGGTAGGGATTTTTTATCTCTTGTGATATTGGAGCAGTTACAGTAATACAATGTGCTCCGAAAGCATTTTCCTCCATAACAGGACGGTGTGCACACAATTATCTACACGGCAAGGAGACACCAGATAGCCAAAACGAATTGAAACAGAACAGTCATGCGGCATTGGGAAATATGAAAAAAGGGGCGGTAGGTCGACGCTTTCCAAGGGCGTGAGGCAAGGATAAGCTGGGGAATGGGTGGGTGGGGGTGTGGGGGGGGGGGGGGGGTCACCTGCCCATCGTGGCGCTTAAAGTAGAGGTCCATGCCCTTGCGGAAGCCCTCCTTGCCCAGCATGGTCTGATACAGCCGGATCACCTCCGCACCCTTCTCATAGACCGTGACCGTGTAGAAGTTCTCCATCTTCATGTAGCTATCGGGGCGCACGGGGTGCGACATCGGGCCCGCGTCCTCGCTGAACTGCGAGGTGCGCAGGCGGATGACGTCCTCGATGCGCTTCACCGGCCGCGAGTTGAGGTCCGCCGTGAACTCCTGCAAGCGGGCGTGGGCGCCATCCACGTCGGGTATATAAGCCTAGCCTGCTTTTATCTTGAATTCTATGCAGGCGTGTGGCTGTAAGTAGTCATCCATATACGGCAGGAAAGCGCTGGGACTGTCACTTCCCTCGCTGTCTCCACACATACATTTATACAGGCACCGACTCAATGCGGAACATCTGACTCAAATTAGGGCCCGTACAAAATATAGAGCAGTCCCTAAGGGGTTGGTTCGTTGGCCCATATTAATTGGCTCCATATTCCTGTGGTAGTCAGGAATTTTTCTCTGTGCGCAGTGTACTCATTATCAGGGAATGTCATCCCGTATGATACAAAAACATATGTACCACACACTATCATGTGTGTCTAAATATCATGCCCTTGGCATCATGCCTTGGTATCACGGCCAAGGCGGGCCCGCAGGTCCCGCAGCACCACGGCGCAGGTATCACTTCAGGCCACCCAGCAACCTTCGGCAGGCTGCAGGCCGCACCTGGTCGCGGAACACGGTGAGCCCCTCCTTGAGCGTGAGCTGGAACCAGTCGCGGCAGGTCACGCGGTTGCCAGTCCAGTTGTGGAAGTACTCGTGGCCGACGACGCCCTCGATGCGGCTGTAGTCCGTGTCGGTGGCGGTGGTTGGGGACGCCAGCACCAGCCTGCACGTGCGCCGAGGGAAGTATGTCAGGATGCAGGCGACGCAAGTGGGGCTAGCCATACGTGAAAGGGAGGGAGAGGGGGCCTGGGGGCGTGAGTCACCTGGAGTTGAAAATGTTGAGCGACTTGTTCTCCATGGCGCCTGCAGCCCACGGCAGAGGCGAGAGTGAGGGTGAGTGTTGGGTACGGCGCACGAGATTAAGCGTAACAACAAAGAGGCGGTTGAAGAGTGGATGCCTGAAAGGGGGGGGGGGGGGGGGGGGGCACCCATGTTGAAGTCGTGCACAGCCACAATGTTGAAGAGGTCAAGGTCGTACTCGAGCCCGAAGACGTCCTCGTCCCACCTGCGCCACACCTCGTCAGCTCGAGCTTGGTCAATGCCCTGGAAGGCGCAGGTTGGGAAGGGTGGGAACTAGAGTGGGAATGAGGGGGGGGTTCACTTCATGGCATGCTTGAGGCTCTCCATGGCGAAGGGGCACTTGGGTAGGTCGGCCTCCTCCACAAAGATGCGCAGCTTGACGTCGCGGCCAGAGCTGGTGGTAAAGGTGTCCTCCAGGACCTTGAGGTCGCCCGCCACCAGTGCAAACAGGTAGCACGGCTTCTTGAAGGGGTCCACCCACACAGCGTAGTGCCGGCCATCCGGCAGATCGCCGCTCTCCTTCAGGTTGCCGTTGCTGAGCATCACGGGGTGCTCCGCCTTGGAGGCCTCCATGCGCACGGTGAACTTTGACATCACGTCCGGGCGGTCCGGGAAGTATGTGATGCGGCGGAAGCCCTCCGCCTCGCACTGGAAGCCAAGAGGGAAGCATTGAGCACGGTCAGCGCAGCGCCGTTCATTGCGACAGTGCCTCCGCTGCGCACCAGTGCGCAGCCGGAGCCTCCGCTGCGCACCAGTGCGCAGCCGGAAAGGCATCCTCCAAAGCCAGGGGCCATGGTTCAACTGGGCCCCTCCCCAGGAAACAAGCCTTCCCCTATCCAGATGAGCAGAGGGGTGAGTGGATGGCCTATCATGTACTTATGCATTAAGATATATAAAACATCGCGTATCTAATGGCTTATCTAGGGCTCATCTACGTTTGATACGCCCCCCCTCCCTTGCTGCCTCAATTCCTGCTCTCCTGCTGGGGCGGTAAGCGGCACATGTTAACCCCATCTCACGCCTGAACTACGATAGATCCATCCCAAAGTAGGCAGGCAGCGTAGTTGAGCCAATTGAGCCAGTTTGGACCACATTTTTGGACCCCCCCCCCCCCCCCCCCCCGCCTCTCCCCCCCTCCGGGGTGTTTATCTGTCCCTGGCAGCTACCACCAAGGTCCCCGCTGCCGTGCACCACTCTCCGACGCAGGGGGAAGGCGGGCAGCAATATGCTGCAGCGATGGGCCATCAATGGCGGCTAGACGGCGGCTGCTGGGTCATATGTTGAGCAGGCGCTTGTATGAGGTGACACAAGCAACTAACAAGTGTGGCACCGAACCCCTCCCCCCCTTAATTCCCCCTTCCTTACATACACCGTGATAGAATATCAATTAAAAGTTTAGTACTACTACAGGTGCCGACACACCTATTAAAACCACTACTATGGGCCTCAAATATGCTCTACAGTGTCATATGAGAGGAAATATGCTCTACAGTGTCATTCACAGTGCGTCTCATTCAACACCGACAGTTAATACATCATGAATTGACATTAATACCATATCCACATGTATAGGTATTAAAGAATACAGTGTTATATGCATGTACCAGAAAGGACGTGCAGGTGATGAACACGGGATGCGCCCTCTGGCGGCACCCACCTGCGTGCAGAAGTTGCCGGACGACTTGTACAGCCCCTCGCACGCGGTGTTCTCATGCGGCTTGATGTCAACCGACACCTCCAGCTCAAACTCCCCAGCCGGCAGGCCGTTCAGCAGCAGCTTCCTGTCCGACACCTCGTATGACGCTGCAGTGGTGGCAGCGGCGGCGGCATCAGGGGCGGCCCCATTGGTGTCGGCCGCGCTAGCAGATGACAGCCGCAACTGGGCGCGGGTTGATGGTGGATCGGGCTGGGGGACACACCGGCATCCACCTCCTTGCCGTCCACCTTAATTGAGTTCAGCTTGAGCTCCATGCCTGATCAAGCAGCCACAAGGGGACGCTCAGGCAGCCAGAGAGTTCCCATGGCAGGAAAAGGGGGGGGGGGGGGGGGCGAGGAAGCGCGGGCGCGTAGGAGTGCGGGGGGGGGGGGGGGGGGGGGGGCACCGTCCAACTCCATGGTGGGGGCGCTGCCGTCATGGTTGGGCGCCACGCTGAACTTGCTGATCACGGTGGTGGACTCCTCGCCCAGCTCAAACTTGAGGTCCACCTGAGACACGGAGACAGCCACTCCCTCGGATATGCCCCGCCCTGCCCCCTGCCGAATCTCCCCCACCCTCCCGCACCCCTCCGAGTCGATGCCCAGCATGAGGACCCCGCCGCTTACTTTCCCCCACCAAGCACAGCGCTGTGGAGGTTTACCGCGCACCTGCTTAAGCTCATACGGGTACGGCTTGTAGTCCTTGCGGTACACTGTCACGGGGCCGGTCTCCGTAGTGGTGGTCATCTGCGCCACAACAAGCATTGTTTCAACAGGTCGAGGGGGGGAGGGGCGCTGGATGAGTGTGCAGGTGGGTGAAAAAGAATGAGTGAGAAGGGAGCGTGAAAGGGAAGAAGGGGCGGAAGGGGGAGGGGGCATGACGGCGTGACGGTGGGACTTAAAAAGTATACGACTCTCGCCGCAGTCGACTCCAATCCGCCACACACATCCGCCCAGCTTCGCTGAGCCTCGCCCGCCATTCTGATCCCCCCAACCCCGCCCCACCCGGCTAAGCGCGCCCTGACGCTGTGCGGAGCGTTCTCCCAGTGCCCTTGAAAAACATGCAGGCGAATTGCCTGGCAACGCAGCATGTAGCCAGGGGAAAGAGGGGAAACGACGAGCTTCTTTCGGGCGGGATTACCGTGCGGACGCTGGCGGCGAGGGAGGCGGTGCAGGGAGCGGGTCCGCGAAGCCTCTGGGCACGAGGTCCTGCGAGGGAGAGGGAACCGCAATGTTATGTGAGTTATTTGCGCATGCGGCAGTCTCCGCCGCGCAACGGCCCGCCGCGCTCGTACTGCCGGCGTTGCGGGTCGGCGCAGCGCCAGATCGCGGACGGGCGAGATTTCCTGATCGAGATCGCCGAGGCTTAGGCTGCGCCGCCCCGCGCGCAAGTGCACGCGGGCGGGGACCAGGCGCCCGGGGGGGCGGAGGATAAAACTGCTTACGGCGGAGGGTGGGGTCACCTTCGGCAGAGGCGGCGGCGGCGGCGCTTCCGAGCTGGAAGGCGTTGCTACGAGGGGAATATGAAGTGGCGGCGACTCGGCGGGTGGCTCCGCGCAGGAGGGACGCGCCGCGCAGCAGGGAAGCCGTTGTGCGGGGTCGAGGCGCCGCGGCTCGCGGTGCCGGGCTGGGGAAGCAAAATGCAGAGGTGGTGGGCGGCTGCGATGGCATACGGAGGGGATCGGGGACTGGGCGGGAAGCGTGTGGGTGGGTTGCTACGTTGCTACCTGTATATGGTGGTCGATGGTCGCTACTTGTTTCCGAGACGGTACCTCCCGCGTGCCATCGCAGCAGAGTCGCCGGCGAACCCACCCAACCAAAAAGAATTATTAACCCACCCGCTGCTGGCCAAGCAGTAGCGGGAACGGCCGCGTGACGCTGCATCGTCATCAGATCATCCACGACAGTAGCATCAGAACGCACCCCCGCCAGCATCGTCATCGCCCGCGCATGTAGCGACTAATATGTAGAAGGATCATGTATCGTCTGGATTTCTGTGTGGATTTCTTGAATGTTGCGTCTACGGGTAGCACAGCATGTAATCACACATGTACAGTAGTATCGACATCAGCAGCGCAGCAGCAATAACCTGTAGCCAACAGACAGGCGCTGATCTAATAAATAATCCTATTAAAAGCAAGTAGCCTAGGATGCTCGTCGCGCACGAATATAATTGCCTAAATCCTAAATCATTGAATAAATCGTTTATTATGCTGATATATTCCGTAATACATTCTTCAGTGATCGGCACTCCCATTTTTAAAAGGTTTTGGGCAGGCGCACAGCCGTGCACCGGCCCGCCCGCCTGGACCGCCGCGCCGCCACTGCCTCAACTGCGAACACGAGCGCTGGTAACCTTGCAGGTATCGTCAACACTGCCCGCCGACAGAGCAACCCGCAGGCTCCCTCTCAACACAAACGCTCGCGCGTTGCTCCTGCACCCCACTGACAGCCCCAAGTGCCTGGCGTCACCGCAGTGGTGGATTCGACCGCGAGATCCCACATAGCCCGACGTTGCGTCCTGCCGACGCCAGGCGCAGGTTCATCGCGGGTAAGCGAGATGCCGACCGCTACTGCGCAGGGCGCCGTCGTCGTGCGGTGCGTCCCACTTATTGCTTGGAGGCTTTGGGGTATTTCTGATTATTTCTGATGGGGTGAGACGCCCATCTGACTGTGGTCTCCCCGCTTCCACTCCAGCTTTGCGGCGCTTCATCAGGCGCGGTGGCGGGCATCGCCCCGAGCGCGCCCCGCAAGCGTCGCTGTCCGGCAGCCGTCGCGGGCGGTTCGGGTCGGCCGCGCAGGGGCTGGCGGCGGCCCACTGCGCGCAGCGCCCGAGGCGGGCTTCCCCGATGCAGAGGCCGAGGCCCAGTACTACGCCAACTACCAAATATGGCTGGAGAACACACAGCGCGACGGCGCTGAGGTGCGAGCGGCTGGCGCAGCTTCCGGGCTGTCACTCCGCATACTTTCCATGTGGCTACCTGTTCCGATGCCAACAAAGACCCCCCCCCCCCCCCCCCCCCCCCCCCCCCCCCCCCCCCCCGCCCCTCCCCAACCCTGCCCCAGGCCTATGAGAAACTCAAGACTACGCTGCTGAAGCGCACGCAGCGCGGCGGCACCTTCCTGACGCTCTACATATTCCTTATTGTTAACTCGCCGGTGCGGCGCCATAACACCCATCCGCCCCCTGAGCCCAGCCAACCTCATCGCCTTGATCGCATATTACCCCCCCCCCCCTCCCCTGACATCCTCCGCTCCGCCTCTGTGAATCCTGTCCAGGCTGCACTCTGCACGATGCTGGGCGCGGCGGGCAGCTACCTGTACCTGTGGCTGCTCATCAAGGATGTGGACGGAAGGGACGTGGAGGATGGAGCCAGCACGCGGGTGCTGGATGCGGAAGAGGTATGGGCCATGGGGCGGGCGCGAGCGGAGGACTTCTGGGAGCAGGCCAAGCGAGTGCCCATTGAGGACGCAGCAGTGCTTGCCAAAGCCCATGAGATGCGTCTGTACGCTGAACTGGTGGCTTGGGAGGGCACCTTATGTGATGGCGGCTGTCACAGGTGGAGTCGCCAGTGGGTCGCTTTGTATCCAAGGCGATGGCGGGCTATCGGGAGTCGCTGAAGCCAAGGCTGCTGGTGCCTGCAATGCTGGCTGGCGGCTGCTGGTGAGCGCCCAGTCCACAGCTGTCACAGGGCGTCATGTCCGGAGCAGAGGCAGCACCGGCTGGTTTCCGGAGGGCATCGCCGTGACGGCCCTCAATGCAGCCTACCCTAGGGTCTCACCGGCTGGCTGCCTCTGCCGCTCACAGGCTGTACAACCACGGCGCGGAGCCGAGCGCGCAGCTGGGCCTGGTGGAGGAGGGCTGCCTCGTGCTGGGATTTGCCTCCTACAAGCTCGCGCTGGCTGGCGAGATCTGGGAGTCGCTCAAGCCGCGGCCAAAGACGGCAGAGGAGATCGCGCGCGAGTCGCGGCCGATGCTGCCGCAGGTCGAGGATGTGGAGGATGTGCGGCCCGATCTCAAGGACGAGCGCTTTTAGCTTATGGGGCGCGTGAGCGCCGGAAGTAGACAACAATGCCCACTTGTTGAGTATTGCGGTGGTTAGAGGGGCAGCATGCGGGAGGCACAGAAAGCAAAAGAGCGAGGGGCGGGAGGGCACATGTACCTGATATATCCCGTCTCGACACCAGGATTACGGAGTCGACCATGTATGCGAGCTGTGGGGTGGCAACAGGTACGGAAGGGTACGGGGAAGGACGTAAGGAGAGTGCTTGGTTGGATGGCGGTGCCTGTTCCATCGTCCATTCATCACCTCTCATCAACGGTTTCAGCACAACGAGCCTGTTGGGACCCGAAACCACAGAGTATAGGATATACTAGCGCGCAGGTGGCAAAAAAACTGAACGGTGTCTGGCCGTGATTTGCCACCCTTCTAGCGTTTCCTACTATACCCCGCTATTAATATGTGGAGTCTAGTGTCCTTCTTTTGTTGCTTAAATTCCATCGTAACCGACAGGTGCATTACTAAGGATTATGTTGTAATCATCCAGCATGTCTACATTACCACAATTATATATTTGTACAGAGTCGTAGATGTTCTGGCTCTAACCGTGTTTGTGTTGGTGACTGAACTGTCACAGTACTGGTACCTGCACTGCTGATTAGTGATTGCAGGTAGGGGCACTAGTACCCGGGTACACCCCAGCCCAATTAACCTTAATACTCGAGTACGGGTACTACCGGCCAGTATCACCCCGCAATATTGTCTGGTCGCAGTCGTACGCCGCGTGCGTGATGATAACAACGCGAAGTACTCATTGATGTAATCTTATCGTTGTGCATCGGTACGCATTCCTGTACCGTTTTCTAATTTCATGCACTACACGTGTGTTTCTTCCTAACATATGGGCAATACAAATGCAAACAATGCACATACCAAATCCTGAATCGATTCGCAATACCACTAAAATACACCTGTCAGATTTTCCTTCAAGAAAAGGCAAATTGTCAAGATAGTTTTATTATATTCCATTCTAATTGCCGACCTTCTATCCTAATAGAGCGGTTAGTCTGGACAAGGTTGGGCGACCCACCAAACCGCGCAGCTGTAGGTTTCCTCCAAAGTCCCCCCCCCCCCCCCCGCCCCGCCCCCCTTCCCTTATGATAGCGGACTAGAGGATAAGCAGCACGTGCCTGTTACACGCACGGCAGCGCTAATGGCAGGAGACTAGAGCGGCAGGCGGCGGCTACAGATAGAGCTGGATGAGCTCGTCGCTGACGGCGGCGGGCGTGAGCACGCCGAGGTCGGTGAAGAGCAGCTTGATGTAGGAGGGCGGGGTGTAGTCGGCGGAGGGGTTGTCGATGAGCGTCGTCTTGGGCAGCAGCGGTCCGAAGTCCACGTGCTTGGGGTCCATCGGGTAGTCGCGCTGGTTGAGCGGGTAGAGCCGCGCAAACTTGTAGCTCTCCGCCGCCACGTAGAAGGGCTTGTTGAGCGCGGCGGCACACAGCGAGATCTGGTACGTGCCCAGCTTGTTTATTATGCCGCCGCTCTCCACCACTCTGCCGGATTGGCCCGCAACGCAAAGAGTGACAGTCGTCAGGCCCGGACATACACCAACAAGGCACTCAGCGAATCCAGGTCAACCATTACAAGCTCTGGACGCCCAGTTCAGCTCTTGGGTATACATTCCTATACATACAGCTGCCGGGATACCAGATGACGCACACGGTTGCCAACGGGGTGCGGAGAAACTCATCCGTAAGAAAATGCCCATCTTTCACAGCCTCTATTCAAACGAACTACTACCATAATTGGTGCGAACTTAAGAACACGCCATCAGACGACCCTGAAAAGTCTCGAGCACTATACACTGCTCTCTCACTGCCCCGCTGGCATCCGTATATAGCTATGCTTATTTCTGCTTGTTTTCCTTGAGCTCTCTGAAACTATGAAGTATCATGAAGTGGCTTCCTCAGCAACACACACACACACACACACACACACACACACACACACACACACACACACACACACACACACATAAAAGAACGTCTCATGAAGGAATCAGAATTGAGTGTGCGTTTACTTCATGCCACAGACACGTACATGCACGATATTTCTTATGAGAGGGAGAGATTGATTCACACACAAGCTGCAGAACGCTAAAGGGCATCATAACTGCAGTACAGTATTAAGCCCCATGAAGGGATGATCTGTCTTTATTTTCTACAGAGGGGTCAAACGTGAGAGACGTCTGAGACCAAGCATAGTATTGCCAAAGCTGAGGACATGGACCCCGG
Organism: Tetraselmis striata; assembly: GCA_006384855.1. NCBI lineage: Eukaryota > Viridiplantae > Chlorophyta > Chlorodendrophyceae > Chlorodendrales > Chlorodendraceae > Tetraselmis > Tetraselmis striata. The sequence continues at coordinate 168,879 of VCJN01002586.1, forward strand.
CAGCTGCACCTGGCTCGCATGCGGATTTGCTCAGCCTCTTGGACCATTGGGATGCCAGATTATGTGAATGGGGAGAGGAGGGGGAAGGAGTGGGGGGGGGGGGGGGGGAGGGGGTTCCTGGGCGGCGCACCCCTCAGCGCCCATGAGCACCATGTCCACGCGCTCCATGATGTACGCCACGCCCGAGTCCAGCACAATCGTGACAGGCACGCCCAGCTTCTCCAGCTGCCGGGCCATATTGATGCCCGTGCTGTCAGGCCGGCCCTCTGTCACGATGACGCTGAACTGAGTACCCTGCGGGACGCCAGCCAGGAAGGGAAACAGTGAAAAGGGGGGGGGGGGGGGGGGGGGGGAGGGGTGTAGCAAGTCAGAGCTATCATCACCAAGCAATGAAACATGTAGCCATTATTTCCCTGGGAAGAGTGTAAGGGAGGGGCGGAGGGAGGGGCACCTTGGACACGCAGCGCTGCAGCAGCGTGAACACCACGCGGCTGAAGCCGTGGCAGAGTACGGTCATGTTGGGCAGGATGAAGCGGCCGCCGAGCTCGGCGATTGTCTGCCGCGCCCGTACAGACGTCTCCGTGAACTGGTTGCCGCGCTCGATCAGCCGCTCCTGCGGGAGGCAACAGGTAACGTGTCAAGAAGGGGCCCTGGCTGCCCATGCAAGCACTCCCTGCTGACCTTCCTCACGGCCACCCATGCGCACTGATAGCCAGGACTGACAACAATCCCCATCAGCTGCGGGACTCAGGGGCCTGTTAAGGCGGCAGCCAGTCCCCGCACAGTGGTTCATCTTGCAGCCGCGCTTCACCTTGCATACGTCAAAGTTCTCGCTCTCCAGGGAGTGCGCGGCGGTGCGGGTGACAAAACGCAGGAAGAGCTCGCAGCCGGCCTGCAGCGAGATGGCGGTGGGATTACAACGCGTCAGGCTGTTGGCGGCGTCCCGCAGCTCGCGCTCCAGCCCCATCATCGTCGCCGCTTCACTCTTCTTCATCACCGCCGTCAGCGCCTGGTGGGGAGATGTCGGTTGGAGCGGGAGTCAGGTCATGCCTGCGAAGCTGTAAGATTGCGGCAGGCCCGGCTGGCGGGGGAAGGGCGCGCCTTGATGGCGGAAACAGCGACAGCCATGTCGGGGCTGCGCATCAGCGCCTCATGGAACTCTTTCACAACGACCGAGTCGCTGCTGATGCCTGCCATTGCTACAGGCGTTTCAGAAACACAGGCAGGGTTATTTTGGGGGCGGGGGGGGGGGGGGGGGGGGGGGGGGGGGGGTGCGCCCTCACCGGTGTAGAAGGTGGAGCCGCCAGAGGCGACGCCTTCATTAGGATTGTGGAAGGCGCTGGGGCCCAGGGTGCGCCCGGAGATGATGGGCACCGGGAAGGCAGGATTCCCGGCGTTGCCGTAGCCTCGATCCGCCGGAGATTTCTCTGCGCGCCGTGAAGGGAGATGGGGAGTGGTGTGGGCAACAGGATGGGTGGTGCATGGAGTCAAGAAAAGGATTATTACCTCAGCGGACTCGGACTCCGACTCCGCACAGGGGAAAGTCCAGCAGCACAGGCAGGGCGGCTACCGGGAAAGGTAAGAATGGAGGGAGGGTTACTGACGTGTTTCGCCGCTGCTAATCAGCGAAGAGATGCTGCGCTGGTGCATGACGGCTGACCCGTTGAGACCCCTCCCTCGCCGCCGCCTCTGAGCCGCCGCGTCACTCGCCGTGCGATATGCGACAACGCCTCGCGCGGGCGCACGCACCGCCTCCCCCCTCTCACCACCGAAAGAGCGGGAATAACTGGGTGCGGGTGCAATGCGCAGCTGCTGTGTGAGCTGATCGCGGGCAGGTGTGCTCTGCTGGCCAGCGACGAGTCGCGGAGTAAGCCTGCCGGATCGGTAATGGTTGGCTTACACTACGGGGACACGGGGTAGAGTCGAGCCGGATCGGTCCATCCTCCTGTACAATAAGAATTATCCGACAGCAGCATTAGGCAGCAGCCGGAGCACGGAACCACACCGACCGGGATATTGCTGATTTGAAAAAGGATATAAAATCCGCTGCAGCCGGTTCTCCGCCGTTTTAGTCGCTAATTTCATGAATTAATCCTCCTCAATTGTTAGCGCCCAATAAATCTAAAGCGCCCCTGTTCCATAGTATCGATGAATGAATATACAAAAAACTGGCTGGCTGCGTTGTTCGCCGCCACTGTCACCGCCAATAAACAGCTGCTCAAACATTATCATCATAATCATGCATGCCTCGTTGTCTGTCCGCTTGGGAGAGCGATGGTCTCTTGCTCATGAGGTCCGACTCCGGATGGATTCCCGGCTCTGTCATGTCTTGGCAATATCGTCCGGGCCCGTGTCCCGGGTTACTAGTTTATCCGGTTGCTGCATTAGCCCTTCGGGTTCGAATGAGACAACGGTCTACTGCTGGCTATGCTAGACACTGCGCGGCTCAGGAGGGCAACCGTTCACGCGGTCTATGAAGACGGCGCCTCTCCGCATCGGGCAAAAATAACAGTAGATGTGGCAAAAATAAACGCGCACATCACAATGGTGCACGCACCTCCGTACTCCTCGGATTTGAACCCTATCTAAAATATGTGGAACATAATAGTCGAGGACTTGCTGCGGGGAATGAGATTCTAAAGCTTCCGCAACATTGAGAATGCACTCCATCGCAAATGGGGCGATGTATCAATGGAACAATGCAAAAACGGTGCGCCTCTGTCAATGCCCAAGCGACTATCAAAGCGATTTATTAGCACGGGAGGAGGACACATAGAGCAAAACATATACACACACAAATTAAAGTTGTAAACTGAAAGCCTTTGCCTACAAAATCGGCAGTAATACCAAATATGCGCATCATATTTCCATCCCGCTATGGGCGTCAAAAGTAATGAACGGGTAGGTCTTAATCCGTGCGCATAGTGACTGCACGCCACATGTCGCCAAACTGATTGCTGCGTTGTGAATACATATCCTCATCTTCCCTCGAGCTAGGCGCCCCATAGTAGTCGCACAATGAATGCGATGGCGTATGGTTCGTGGCCATATACGCATCTACATTTAGAATTGGTGAAATGCTAGATCCTGCCAGACGCAAATGCGTTACATCGCATTTATGCGGTGTACATATATGGTGATCTACGGTATTTCTGTGCCCTACTCTGAGACATGCGGGGTCATGTTAAGGCTATCTTGCGCCGCAACCCTATGGCGTATGCGTCGCGACCCCAGTTTCCCTGCGTTTCACGCAACGATTTTTGTCTCGTAACATGTTGCGAGCCAAGTCACATGTTGCTTCAAGACCACACCCGGCTGAACATCCGTGTGTGAAAGTATCATCTGCGCGTCGGTGCGTCACCATGTCAGATGGCGGAGAGCCCGTCACCGGGCCGACGCTTGAATCGCTACAAGCAGACTCGAAGATAGACCCAATCTAGATTGTTGCACGAGCTCACATCGGCGTTGGCCCAATTGACGGCCCGTGATCGTGTTGTTGATGGAGACGGAGCACATGGCTATGGATCCGGGCAGCGCTTCGCCGGACAGCCGACAAGCAGCGGGGGAGCCGCAGGGCGCCCCGACATGCTAGTAGAGCTAGCCATGAACGGCCGTGTCGGAGCAAAATCCGCGACTGACGAGGACGACTACAGGCGGTGCCAAAGCTACTTCAACGAGCAACGTCTGGTTACGAGGCCGCTCGACAGGTCAACCGGGTGCGTGTTTCCCTTCGAGTACCGACATGCTGACGAACGACCACCTCAAGCAGAATGACCGGCGTCTGCCGGCCCAAGAGAAACACCTTTGGATGACGTGTTTGGGGCCCACATGGTTGCTTTTTTCGTGGCTCTCGACGAGCTGCTATCTTATGTCCCTGCTGCTAATCAAGACTTCACCACCTACCTCGCGCGAGCCCGGAATCACCCCGAGGCCATCGACAAGGCGTTTCGCTTATTTCGTCTAGCCCTCCTATGGTGGCTAGACGAGATCAAGCGTGTACACGGTGACCAAGGTGTGATGGACGTATTGAGAGCCCAGCATTTTCAGGCTGCCGCCGAGCATTTGGGCTCTACGATTTATTTTTGGGGACAAAATGAAGGACTGCTACGACACGTCTGCTACGAAGACACGACTGCTACGAGCGTCGTGTCTTCGAGGCGACGGTCGCCAACAACGCAAAAGCTAACACTACTGCTCGGGCGGCGGCGGCGCTCGCTGGACGCGGCCGCGGGCGTGGCCGCGAAGGTGAGCACGAGTGACGGTGTAGGGCGCCTTTCGTGGGAGCTGCTGGCGTATTGCGAGGTCACCTTTCGGTGACCGCCGCAATCGAACCTTGCTGGCAGCTCAGCGGCGCGAAATGAGCGCCTTGTGTCCGGGTCAGATCCCCCCTCCCCCCCCCCCCCCCCCCCCACCTTACATACTTCATTTTGACCTTCTTTGGTGCGGCGCTTCTTACAACCACAGCCGATTGCGATTAAACCATCCGCACTTCTGCACATGGCGGCTCAACAATCCGCCTCCCGTATCATATCATCACCGCGTCCGTATGTTGTTAAACTACGTGTTACAACTGGTTAGCAACGACCATCTTCCGCGCGTGTATGTTACGCGCGTGACAGGCGCTACGAGCGCGACGGGCTCGTGGGGCGGCCCTCCTACCTGAACCTTGCCCCGCAAACCCGTAATGGTGCCCTCACTAACCCGTCTAGCGATTCCCGACCAACCGCCGGCAACCTAAACGCCGCAGCCGAGTACTTTGTTGCAATGGACCGGCCCCCTGTTATTCCGTCGGCCAAGCGTCGTACCTACGTAATTGACGAGCCCGAAGCTGTCGCCCCGCCGTGGGCTTCTTCACTTCGGCCCCGTCTACAACAAGTGTTTGCCTCGGACGAGTCAGGAGAACGGATCCTCGACCTACTCTCCAACTCCCTCTCCACTACTCAGACGCTCAAGAGCTACGCCGGCAGGCTGTCTCAGTTCGCGGAGTTTTGCCATGATTCCGAGAACATCAGCCCGCTGGAGGGGACCACTGCCACTGTCGTCCGGTACGTCGCTTGGATTGGTGAGCGGGGTTACTTTGGGAACGACTAAATCGTTACAACCCTACATGCATGCAATCAACACGTTCGTCGAACTGCACAACCTCATCGACCCCGTCGATATAAGAACAACTTGCACCTCGCTGCTGCGCGTTGTGGCATGATGCTAAGGCAACGCCGCATGGAGGCTGTACCTTTGGGAAGTTCGCTGCCTGCTGATGTCGCTTCCAACTTTGTTGAGCGGGCCGAGTTGACTTTGTCTGCTCTCCCACCGAGTATTACACTAGTAGTCGACTTCTGAGCCCTCGTGGCCTCGGTTGCCAATTTCATGTAATTTGCCAGGGGACTTACTAGCGTGTCTTGCGGGACGTGCATGTCGACGCCTACATAATTACTCTGCAGGTGTACCATGAAAAGGGGCGCGCCGGACGGCGCGGCCTCGATGACCTACCCGTGCTGCCCTTTCCAGTGTCGGAGCACCCCCGCGTCGCGCGTCTCATGCACCACTTCATCGACAACGTCCAGTCTGTCCCCGTGGTCCATGGCTGTCTTGACCGGCGAGACAAACTTCTGAGCGGTCACCCCGAGCGAGCAGTCCAAGTCTCGGATTGCCGCTACAATGTCGGACTGGCTCGTCTCTACGGCCGTTCGTCTCGTCGTTGGCGCCCCTCCCGGCGGCACGACTTTATGGGGCTCGCACAGCCTTCGCAAGGGTGCATCATCTGTTGCTAACGCCATCGAAGTCCCGCTGTCTCACATTCACCACCAAGGCGTCTGGGCCACGAACTCCGACGTCGTTTTGGACTATAATACATCGACCCAAACGTTCTCCGTTCCTATGGCGCGTGGTTCTTCGGTCACATCGCGCCCCTTCGCCACTTATTCCAAGTTCATCACGATGACTCCGCAGCAGTGGCCCTCCCGGTGCACCCTTCATGACCTGGCGCTACCTCTTCTTTGTCAGTCTACCGCTCTCTCCGTTCGCTCATCACTAGCAAAACCAGACTCAACTTTGAAATGATCTAAACTCGTTTATGGGGTTCTTTCCGTCCTTCCTAACTGCTTTTCCGGCTAGCTACCGTTGCTGCTAAGCGGTACGGGTTACTCTAGGTCTCCTGTCGTTGCGCCCTTTTGGGTGCAGCACGAGCACACATAATAGCAGCCGTAACAGTTGAGCCTGCCATCTTCCAGTTTCGCTGCGTTACACCCAGCGGCCCCCTGACTCCGTTTACCCTCCACGTTTTAACATTTTCTTTCACTACACCTTCTTGCCAATTTCGGCTCTTTTCCTTGTAAACCAGCCTTCGCAACTTTCTTGGCAAAACCAGACTCAACTTTTAAGTCGGTACTATTTACAGTAGTAATCTACTAGTATTGGTGTGAATTACAAAAGGACCAGTAACGAATCCACCGCGCGCTATTAATTCATAAAAGGAGTAGCTGACATAAAAGCAGTAGCGTGGTGCGCCGCGAACTCCACATCGCTAACCCGCACTCCTCCCTCTCCACCAGCCCACCCCGCCCTGCGCCTCCCTCCCCCGTCACCCCGGTCACCCCACCCGCACAGCAATCATGTCATCCTCGGGCTTCCGGGCAGGCCGGACCCTGCTCAGCCGCGGCATTGCCGCCGCGGCCTCCTCCGCCGGGCGTGGCGGCTTAGGGTTGGCGCCCCCCGCCATCGCCGCCTCCGCGGGCGCCCCCCCCACGCTGGCCTCCGCGCTGCTGGCCGGCCCCCAGCGCGGCAGCAGCCTGCTGCCGCTGGCCGCGCGCGGCATGGCGGGCGGTTCCTCGGGGGAGGCCGTCACCTACGCGGGGCTGACCCTGCACAAGCCGGCCGCCTGGCAGAAGAACACGGGCACGGCGATGGCGGCCATCATGTGGTTCTGGGTGTTTGTGCGCCTCTACCACGACTGGGACCTGCTCATCTTCGGCCCCGAGATCCACCTCAAGCACGACGACCACGACGAGGAGCACCACTGAGCAGCAGCCGCTGCGGACGGACGGGCTGCCGGGAGCATGGACAGACAGGACAGGGCAACAGTCGGCGGGGTGCAGTGGTTGCCAGGCGCCATGCTCCAAGCCCACACCTCATTACACACCGACCCCAGCTTCTCCTCCTGAATGCGAGCCGCCGTGACAGCAACATCGCTACGCTGCTGTAATATGGCCCCCTAGCTGCGCGCCATGTATTATTCCCACCCGTATCCCCCCCCCCCCCCCCCCCCCTTGCCGTGCCACATCTCTGGTAACATGATCTACCAAACATGTGTCTGCAGCGCCATGGCCAGGGCAGGGCGGAGGAAGGAGGGGGGGGGGTCACTCCCCTGGAAGGTGGACGCTGGGAGGGGGGCGGCTGAGCACAATCACGGGCATTTGGCAGCCAGCCAGCCACTGGAGCGCCTGTTTGATGGGCAGGCAAGAGGAGGAGGGGTCCCGGGGGGGGGGGGGGGGGGCAGAGTCAGAGTCCAGAGGGATGGCACCGGTATGGTATGCAAGTGCCGTTCCTCGAGGAGCGGGTGTTCAAACGCGGGGCACTACCGGCACATGCCCGCCGCCAATGCATCGGTGCACCTGCGTACCGCCAACGGGGCGCAGAGGCATGCGGCCCCAGCAACAGGCAGGGAAGGCACCGACCCCGCGAGTCGCGCCACGGCATTGGACTCCATCGGTGCATGACGGCGCGCGGCAGCTGGCAAATTGAGGAAATCAGTCTGAAGGAATGGAAACGAAAGGAAAGAGTTTCGACAGCCGGCACGCATTTGCATCGGCTGGCCGCCGCAGGACGGGGCACCTCGCCGGGGGCAACATCACCCATGTCACCGCGCCCTTTCTTATGGAGTGCGAAACTCCCCGGGCAGGTATGGAGCGCCCGGCGCTGGACGCGAATCTGGACATCACGTCATCTGGACTCACCAGCAATGGAGTATTTTTTCCTGCCACCGGGAGAGGACCGCTAACAGTGAGAGCCTTGCAGCACCTCTCGAGCGCGGCCTTATCGGGCAGCAACCCGGATACGGGATGCCCTGCATGGGCATTCTGTCGGCCTTGAGAGGGCTGCACGCCATGCGATTTGGTTAGTGTTGAAGGAGGACAAGACGGTGATAGTGCGGCGCCCCCCCGCTTCCCTCGTCCCGCCACACGATCGTCCACTGTGTCACCCTGACCGCCACTTTGGCAACCCTACACCCCCACACCGCACGCTGCACAGTTGTCAGTGTCCCCCCCCCCCCCCCGCTCTTCATCCTGATATGTTCTTTACGTTGAATTCGCGGCGCGTGCGGCGTTGGTGTTGATTGTCTTGAAGCCCCCCCCCAAGTGGACCCTAGGCGGGGTTGTGCAGCCGGGCCGAAACACAGCTGGCCTGGTTCGCCCGGGAACAAAGTTTGTAGCAAATTTCACTCCGCAAGACGATTGCGCTATGAATTAATCGGGGCGCCAACCTCGTCAGGGACTGAAACAGTCCACAGACCGCAGCTCAAGCAAGATGAAGCCCCTCTGCTGGTGGTGGCCCGGAGGGGGGGGGGGGGGGGGGGGGGATGGAATTGGTCTCGTGGAATGTCTGGCGGCATTTTGCTTGATGACACTAATGGAGTTGGCCCCGAGACGACGTGGGTCATCACTAGATTGCCGCCGCACCGGTGCCGGAAGGGTGTTCTTTCCGTACCCCAGGGGAGGAAGGCAATCATGGCCGTCCAAGCGGATACGCCGGCAACGTGCGTGAGCACAGTCAGCCATCTTCCAAGCCCACACTGTCGGTGCTTTGGCACGGATTTCGCCAGGAACGTTCGGAAATGATTGCCCCCCCCGGGTGAGAGACCTTCCCGGCTAGCACCTCGTAAGAGATTATAACGCATAGTCCCCGCGGCGTGCGCCCTGCTTTCCAGAGGGGCCGGCGCGAGGCTCGCTAACTATCCAACGATAAGTGCCGCTCCGCAGCGGTCAGCGCCGCCCCGTCCGCCGCGAGCGCGAGCTCTAGCTGCGTCGCGCGGGGCGGCTTGACGCGCGCCGCCTCAAACATGCCGGCATCCCAGCGGCGCAGCGCCTTGGTCACGTAGCGCGCCACGATCATGTGCACGCCCGACGCGCCCTCCACTGCAAACCCGTCCTCGAAGTACACCTGCGACACACAAGAGGGCAGAGACGGCAGTGGGCGGGGATGGAGACCCCGGCGGGGGACGGTGACATTGTCAGCTGCCGCGCTGCTTGCCAAGTTGCTGGATACATATGTATAACGCCCTGCCACTATGCAGCGGGTATACTCATACAAGAGGACTACCGGCGGCATAACATTATGTACAACACAACTACCGTTGTTGACCGCCTAGCAAAGAGGGGGGGGGGGGGGGGGGGGGGGGGGGATAGAATAGCCAAATGCACTGAATGCGCCACGATCAAACCGCAGCGTTTTCACCGGAATGCCGCAAAGCAGTTGATTGTTTCCCAGCGCACAAAGGCAGCTGATCAAGTTTTAGTTTCGTTGAAAAATCGCAAGATATGCATCGCTCAACAAGTCATCCTTCTTCCACTGGCCCACCGCCAGACTCCTCTGCTCGTACGGTCCCGGCAGCAGCACCTCTCACCTTGCCGGCGAGGAAGTCCACCACCTCCGGCCCCCACAGCAGCGCCCCCAGGCGCCCGGCGCGCTGCATCTGCCAGGTGAGGCGGCGCAGGTGCATCCCCACCACCTGCCGGGCAGCACACGCCAAGCTCCGTGTTGGCGGGCTAGGGAAGGCGCAGCAGTGTCTCACCAAGGAGCAAAGAGGCAGGAAAAGGGGGTTGGGAGGGGGGGGGGGGGGGGGGGCTCGCCTGCTCGACATGTATGTGCTCCAGCGGGAAGAAGGGCACGAAGGCGTCGACAAGGTTGACCAGCCGGCTGGCCTCCACATGGCTAAGGCAGTCCAGCGCCATCGTCTCCACAAACATGCGGTCCTTGAGCGCGCTCGTGACCGCCTCCAGCGGCACCTGTGCACCCCACCCGAGCACAGCGCCCGGCGGTCAACTCACCAACCAACACCCGCTTGTGCGCGTGAGCACCTGAGCAGCTGGTGGGTCTAGGGAGAGGACAGGGCTCATAGTGGCGGCAGCATCTCCTCCATCCGCCTCTACTCCCCCCCTACCTCCCCCCTCTTTCGGCTCCCCCCGCGTCGGTCCCTTCCCCCTTCTGCCACAGTTGGTGAGGCGCACCTGCGATCGGTCTCCGGCCTGCTGGAGCTGCGTCACGGTGTCGAGGTAGCCGGTGTTGGACTCCAGGATCACGATGGACCTGATGCCGGCGGGCGGAACCACGGGCGCGTCAGGGTGTGCGGCGCCCAGCCTCCCAGTGTGAGGGACGCTGCAGCATCCCGGAGAGCAACATCTATGCCGGCTATGTTCATGCACATACACGGACAGAGACAAACACACATACGGTGATTGCGCTCAAGCCACGCCTTTCGTGAACAATGACACCCTGCCATGTGCATTATTCACGGCAATAGGCTTGATCAATTGCCTGGGAAGCGAGAGGGGGGCGGGGGGGGGGGGGGGGGGGTTGGAGGCAGGCAGCGCACCTGCTCAGCCCCAGCGTGGTGTTCTGGTCCCCATGCAGCAGCAGGTGGCGTAGGAACTGCCGCGACTCGCAAGAGGCCTGCCGCCGCGCAATTGCCCCGCATCCGTCAGCCGCCTCCTTGCATGCCAAGGGGGCGAGCCACAACCAGTTGGAGGGGGGGGGGGGGGGGGGGGGGACACCTTGTCAAACTCCTCGACCACCACTAATGCCTCTTTGTACGCGTGGAAGTGGTTTAGCAGCGTGTGCCGCAGCATGATGTGTTGCTCCGCTGCCTCCCCCGCCAGAAAGTCCATCCCAAAGACAATCTGTTGGTGCACACCGGGGGGCTCAGAGTGGGCCGCGCTGTGGGCCTGGCAGCTTGGCAATTAAAATGGAGGCGGAGGGGGCGTGCCTTGTACGCCGGGCAGTGGTACCCGGGGCACTCGTACTGCCCGTCGGTGAGGTTGTACAGCGCCTGAGCCGCCAGCAGGTGGAAGTAGGACTTGCCCACGCCGGGCGGGCCGTGCACGGAGAGCACCAGCGGCCGCTGCGGGTGCGTGTCCGCCAGGTGCGCGCACACCGCGTCCGCCGCCGCCTCCACGGCCGGCGCCTGCCCCGCCAGGTGGCTGCCCAGGTGGCGCTCCAGGCGGGGGCAGGCACCTGGCACGTACTCCCGCGCCGGGCCTGCCCCGGCGCACAGTGTCAAGGGCGGGCAAATACGCTTGATGAGGCCTGAGCACAGTGGCATACTGGCATGAGGGTCGACAATGCTCATGCATTTGCAACCCCCGCTCTCCTTCTCCATGCACCTATTTCCTTAAGCCCCCCCCCCCCGCCCCCCCCCACTCCCCACCCTTTGTTCCCCGCCTCAATGCACCGACATTTCAAAAAGGCCACTTTTACCTCAATGCACCCACGCTTGGACAAGCTCCCCCTCTCTATAATGCACAACACATACAGCGCCCCCTCTCTCCTCTCTCTCTCTCTCTCTCTCTCTCACTCACACACACACACACACACACACACACACATCGCAGGCAAAGTAGGCTGACAGTCAGCGGCATGCCGCCGGGAGAGAGATGCCGCCATGATGTGGAATTCCCAGGAGCGAATGAGTCGCCGCACCTCGGAACACTTGCCACGCCATGGCCGCGATGGCCACCACCCCGGACAGCGTGAATAGCTCCATCTCCCCCGCGAGTCGCCGAGGGGAGATGAGCCCCGGTGAGCAGGCTATCGGCTGCGCACCCTCCCTCGGCAGTGCGCGCCAGCTGCCAGACGCAACTCACTTCAGCCCGGCTGGGCCTTGTCAGGATGTCAGTTACTTAGCGGCTAAGCCGTATTCCCGCTTTGACGGATTCCTCCACTCCACAAGAATTAAGCAGCACTGGAGTCCAGTCCTTCCGCCATTCTGAGAGAAGCGGCGACCGGTACAGGTACTGGCAGTCGTTTGCCCGACGACGACGCTGGCGCGCGACGACAGCAATAGTCGCTAGAACATCCGACGATAGTCGCTACAGGTAGTTGTTTTCCCGCCCCCGGCAATGGCGGACTGGCAACAGTGACCCCCGTCCTATCCTAACGAAATAGCGATCCTGACTAATTTGGTAACCCGTACATTAAAAGGTCGTGGCCGTAGGATCCTTGATGACGTCAGTACTGGCTAATCGTACGGTCCAGATCCCATAGTGATTTGGAAAACCAAATCGCTATTTGGTCATCGCGGGTGTTCGGATTGGTGGTCAAATCACGAGGCTCCAGTAATTCGGACCTCGGCGAGTGACGAAATCACTCGCGTTTCCTATTTGGTCGCGTAACGGTCGGTACGTCAAAGAGGCTGAATGGACGGCGCACAGGCGCCCATCGTTCATCGCACGGCTCGCAGCTTTCGTGTGTAACGAACTCGCCGCCGCCCACGGGTGGCCCACCTGCGGCCCGCGCCCCACCCGTGGCACACCAACCAGTCCACCACCCGGCCGCCATTACCCGTCTACTGCGTGTTCGGCCGCCTACGTCGAGGCGACCGCCCCAACCCGAAAGTCAGTCAACGTTTCTCGCCTAGGGGCTATTGCTAGCGTACAGGAAGAGGACAGTCTCTTTGCTCTCATCCCAACCGATGACGACGAGGAACACACGGCGCCATGGCGGGCGGCGAGCAGTCGGCCGCGCCCGCCGTGTGTGCGCCAGTCCGAGCGGCGCCATGGTGGTAGGCGGGTGCCACATATGTAGGCGGCGCAATGCGATATACCATCAGTGAGTACGGACACAATGCGCACGGGCGGGGCTCCGAGCCGCTAACCACAGCGGCGGGCGCGGCGGGGGGGAGCGGCTACCGTTACGGGCGCGGATGGCGTAATCAATTGAAATCGCGAAATATGCAGACACGGTCGCTATTTGGTCAGGATAGGATGCATTCCTGCATGCTATTCTCGTAGGGGCAAAATCAGGTTTCAAAATCAGTGATTTGGTTAGGATAGGACGGCGGTGAGACCCTTAATGCAGCATCTATACGACGGCGCGGCCGTTTAGGAAGGGACCAGTATCTCCATAGTAATACGAAAACTCCTGGGCGGTAGGGAATGCTCCGTCATAGTTAACAATCAAATCGCCAAAGCATTCTGCAAGACTAAATAAATGGAGGTCAGTGATCGAATTTCCAACACTGCTCCATCACCGTCTTAAAAACGGCCATCAAAATACCCGACACTCACCACGAAAGGTCTGCCCTACCCGTTAGGACGTCGGCCCATTCGAGTAATGCGAGTTGGGGCAAGCCCCATTCTGCGGAGCAATGAAAGCAATTCGGGAGTGCGATATACCCGTACATGTGCAACAAAATAAAACAAGGCAATGTGACGGAGGGCACGACGCCATGTAATTGGAAAAATCCCATTCCTAGTAAAATCCAGTGCGCCGTGAAGGGAGGGAGGGACCCCGCCCGAAACAAAGGCAAGTAAATCCTCAGGCGTTGACGCAATAACCCGATTACAAATACAATCCCCGAACTCCGGCACTAACAACCCCAAATTATGACGGTGATACCGCCCCTACCGCGGTCACTCCAACATATGTTCGATAGTCTCAGATTCGCTTCCGCCACATGCATGGCAGTGCTCAGGGAATCATACATGCATTGCATGAATCCGGGGCAATCGGCGGGCAGTGGGAAATACTCGGGTGCGTAATTGTATCATAATGTAATCCTTACAACCCGGCCACAACCCCTTGCGGAGACCATACACCCATCCCGTGTTGTGGCAAGGCGGGCTTGACACATATTAAGACGCATAGACATATACCTCTGGTGATGTGAAGCACACACGTGCATTGTAACACTTGCCTAAATAAGATGAAAGCGGCGCAACAACCGCCATTGACCGCAGCATGACGCATCGTCGTACACGCCGCGGAAGGTTAGCCGACGCAGGTTAGGACCCCGTCCAGCCCGTCGCCTAGCCAGTCGGCGTTTTGCCGATATATTCATGTATTGAAAACAACATGCATGCGGACGAGGGGAGCTATCAAGACCATCGCTCGGAGCGTTGCGCATGAATAGGCACGGGAACGAGAGGAGCAAACATGGGGGTTGAAGGACTTTGCACAAAAGCGCACAGCTACACTATACAATACACATGTAGCGCAGCCAAGTCAAAGTAAGCATTAGTGCTAAGTCACATTTCGCTACATTCATAATCCCCGTCCTGCGAATTAGCGGTAGTCGCTTGTACTAGCGAATGCATTCAGTACTTATTGGAAAATAACACCGTTACTGATCACGTAATGGAATCAAGGAAACGGGGTTTGGAAACAAAAGAGGATGGCCGGAAGCTTGGGTTGTAATTACACTATATATGTGTGTTCCCTATACTATGGTTTGGGATGGCATGCCCTAAGAGTTCCTTGGTATGAGCGGCGGAGAGCGGCACGCAATCACGTTATACTCAGCAATTTCGATTGGGATATGCCCATCCTCCACCAAGTCCTGGCTCGCGACCGTCCCGTTGTCGTCGAGGAGGCATGCGGTTCCTCAGATTGGGTAAGAGAATAAGTCACCTTTGTAGCTTGCGATATCCGAGTAGCATGAGCGACGAGAGTTTCGAAAGCGCCTCGTGATATGTCGCGCAGCACGTGTGGGCGACTAGTTAATCCTTTGACTGATGCCACGGCGTCGTAAGGGATAGTAATTAGTGCCAAGACTTAAATACTGAGGTCATGCTCGCTTCAAAGTCGTTGTTGTTGAGATCTTCAATATGGCATAAGGCGGAACATGGTTTCAAGGTGGATTTTGCGCTGGCATCTCCGGAGAAACAGCATATAAGTACACATGGTATGTCTGCGAGGGCGGTTACGGTACCATGTACAGTACGGACGACACATGATTATCGCAACAACCCACAAATCGTTCCCGACCGGCCGATACCGGGCCCGTCGTTATCGTGTGCGAGTACCCTACATACAAGCGTAAGTACTGCAGCCCATCAAATTTCATCGGAAATCAAAAAAGGCGGTGAAGCTCTAGCCGTGGTAAAATCTTCCGGGATGCCGTTTTCAGATCTTTCGTTCCGTTTCGACGGTCCTCCCATTTTCGTCTCAAGATGTACTGCGCAGTATACTGTTAATGCTTAGCGCAGAATGGGACGAGGGGTTCCGGGACCGTCGGGACCGATCTTGCCCGACACATACACAGTTGTCCCCTAATTTGATGACGTCTAGGACCGTGACCGAGCCAGA
Organism: Tetraselmis striata; assembly: GCA_006384855.1. Lineage (NCBI taxonomy): Eukaryota > Viridiplantae > Chlorophyta > Chlorodendrophyceae > Chlorodendrales > Chlorodendraceae > Tetraselmis > Tetraselmis striata. Next base: position 184,176 of record VCJN01002586.1, read on the forward strand.
TTTTCAATTTTCGCTTTTAATTTTTAAAATACATCAGGGCTTTCACAAAAGCGCACTACAACAGAACTAACAACAATTATGAAAGGTTGCCAGCAAAAGAGAGACATAAGCCTGAAACCAAGGTCGAGCATGAGGACGGGGAGCCAAAAACCAAGAAGGAGCCAAGGGAACCATGAAGTCACTTAGCTGCCAGGAACTAAAGGAACCCCCGCCCCGGGGTAGGCTATCAGGCGCGGCGAGGACGCTTGCAGCCAACGACCCGGGTCATAGCAACACATGCCGACGAGCGACGCGACGCAGGCGCAGGAGCACCATCACGTGCCGCACGCGCAGCCGCGACCCCGCCAAGAACGTTGTCTGCATGTGCCATGTTGATGAGCAAGGAGAAACGGCGGCGCCACGCAAACAAAAGCTGGCCGATTTTTTGGCCAGTGTGTGCTTGTCTAGCTTTCGCGAGCTCCACCAAGAAAGCCTCGGCGTGCGGGGCCAGCGAGCCAAACTCGGAAACGGCGAAAGGAACAGAGCGAAGCATGCCGGCAGCGTTTCGGACACCCTCGTCATACTTCTGGATTTTGCGGCGCTCTGCAGCCCGCAAAGCAGTCGTTGGATCCGAGGTTGACACGCCGAGGATAGGGGCAATGGTGGTATCGACAGCAACCGTGTTTCCGCGGATGCCGCCATACCCAAAAAGCCCAACATCGGCAGGCCGCCCGTCGCTGCCCTTCGGGAGAGAAACAAGCACCGACGGGTCCGTGAGGATATGGACACCCACGCCCCGCGCGGATTTCACGTCGTGGCAAATGTCGGAAAGGCCATGTGCCGCCCACTCGTGTGCGGCGTGATTGGAGTCGCCCCCGGAGCAACGTGCCACGTGATCAGCGTATGCGACCGCCCAAGTTGAAGGAGTGAACTCCACGCCAGCATCCTCAAAACGGGCCAGCATACCTTGTACCGAGAAGGAGCAAAAAGCAAAAGAGCATAGCTCGCCAAGGGAGAGGACAGGAGCCGCCGGAAGGCCAAATGGGCGGCAAGCGGCAACACGGAACATGGAATCGTAGTACTCAGGGGAACGCTCACGGACTTCACCAAGGCGACCCTCACTTGGAGGATCAGTCACCAGGAACGCCGTCGCTGCGCGTAAGAGGCGGCCTCGGAAGCGGTTGCTGTCAGGGCCGCTTGTAGGCATACGCGCAACAAGCTTTGCGAAACGGACCGTGTGAATGCGGTGGCTCAGGGTTTCCTGTACTTTCCGCATGGAGTGCAAGGGGAAGTCCGAGTAATGCGGGATAGCTTGGAGGTCGGCCGCCGAGCGCATTGCAGACGCCGGCTCAACCCCTGCGGTCGAGCAGCCGGCACGGGCAACGTGGGAGCGCTTGGAGGGGAGCAACTTTAGGGCAGAGGCCAACGGCCCCGCTAGATCTTCGAGCACCGCGTCTCCACACTCGTCAATGACACGGGTATGAGCGGCGCGAAGCTCGACTGCCCACATCGGCGCCGACGCGTTGGCGCCGGCATCGAGCTCCAACGTTGGGGTGGCCAACGCCTGGTGGATCGAGGACGCCCCAACAAGGTAGAGACTATGAGGGCTGGATACGCTGGACGGGTCGGAAAAGAACGCCCCGGCGTCGCTCAGGGTGGCGTGTTGAGCACGGAGGAAAGTCACAGCTTGGCCAACCACGAGGGCGGCAGGGGGCGGCCACGAGGGCTTTCGCTTTTAATTAAGTATGATATAGTGATATAATGCATCAAAGCAAGTACTAAACTGGCTTCGCGTGTACGAGGAGAACCCGATACCGGCATTTCAGGAACGCCGGCATTTTAGGAACGGCAACAATAGCAACCAGACGAGCACGACCCTACGTACTCCCTACGCTACCAAACGCACGTCTAGCGTGATGTTGTGATTGACGTGCAGTGAACGGCCGCAGCACAGGGGCGACCGCACGAGCAGCGACTCTATGTGCGCAGTAATCGCCACGAGTAGCGACTCTCCACCCGCGGGGTCCCCCGGGGCTGGCGGCGAGCCCGGGCGCCCTTTGCGGCCGGCGCGCGTCCGCGCGATTCTGAATCTGAATCTGAAACGCGAATAATCTCAGTAGATGACTCTCGACGGGTTCGCCCGATGTCTTGGGGCGATCTTCGATTCAGATTTAGATATTTTTCCCCACAAACTCATCCACATAATGATATTCAATAGGACGTCATGTACCGGTATCCAGTGGTAAACAATTTTCCAAACTACCGTTTACATGTATACTCTGATTCGTGCTTGTTCAGACTAGACCTGTTGCGCCAACTGGAGTCGTAGGTCTGGCATAGCCCTTAAAGCACTCAGACCCATAACCATCATAGCCCTTATAGACCATTGCCTCATTCGAACCCCGACGGAAGGGCTAATGCACCAACCAGGAAAACATGGGACACACCGGGCCGATATTGCCGGAATACATCGACAAGGATAACTATGGCGAAAATATGCCATGGTTTCGACATATTATCTGCTAGCACCACGCACACCAACCGTCACCACGGCGCAACACATCCGGCATAGTCCATCCTCACTCATCCTTGACCAAGGTAAGGACCATGTCTAGGTCTGGCAGGCGCGGCTGGGTCAATGGCGGTCGTATTTAGGTCATTCGGATTGCCACAACGGTGGGGGTGGGGGTGGGAGTGGTTGGTGTGTAACGTAGGATGCCCTTAGGTTTCGACACGGCGCTGGCTGGCCAGTCCCGCTCATCAGCGCCATTGTTACTCGCACTTGCTAACCGAAGCCACCAGAAGCCCCCAGGTTGTGTCAGCGAGTCTACTAAACCCTCTTACATGCATGTGGGCTGGTGGTTGGGCGCGTTGTAGGCTTTGAGGCCGGCCGCGGAAAGACCGCGCGGGCGGCTCGTTCTCGCGCGCATACCCCCACTCCGCGTCTACCCTGTACCGGCACGCCACCCAACGGCATCGGGCTTGTTAGCCCGGCTACATAGCCCAGAACTAAGATGAAGGGGAGCCTTCGTGCGACCACCACTAAGGTCGCACGGAGGGTGTTGCCGTCTTCTGTGGGTCAAGATGGGTGCGTGTATGCTAGAGCCGTAGTGTACTCGTAGTATTTGTCGCCCCTAGGTATAGGTTACGACAACTTACCGCACTTTTATCGCACTCGCCGATCACCATCGACGCCACGACACCACCCACACCTCCACACCACCTCCATATTTCTTTTTCTTTTAGGTGCAGGCCCTTCGAACAGGCGCGCGGTGTGGCGGCAAGGAGAGGTGGAACACTTGCAGCGCGAGTTTCACTTTGACTGCATGCATGCAACCGGCGGTCCGCCGGCGCCGGCTGCGGGCAGCCAACCTACGGCGACCGCATGCTGGGGTTCATTGCCGATATGTGCCAGATAGCCCTCAATCAGACGAACAAAATGCGCCATTGTTGGCCGGCATATGGGAGCCCGTCCGACGACGAAGATACACGATGAAAACTGAGCGAAAACTTAGGGCGTGTCGAAACTTAGGGCTTTTCTCGCTATATGGAACTGAAATGCCAAGTTATTAGGCCAAGCCGCATTGATTACAGCCACTCATGGTGATGAGTGCTTGGTACCCATGCCTGGCACCGGTGGTAACTACCGCTATCCTATAAGGATCAGTCGCTGGGTGTTGCAAGACAGTGAGAAACTCTCATTTTAATATAAGTAATAAATCCGGGAGACTACTTCATCCAATTCAGCGACGACAAATCCCCCCCCCCCCCCCCCCCCCCCCCCCCCGCCCCGCCCGGGGACAGGACCGGCAACAGTGAAACCCTAGCTTGCAGCGACCACAGGTACTGGTACGGTACGGTACGGTACGAAGCTGCGCACCGCCGGCGCGCCTGCCGCCGAGTAATCCTTACATGATTATGTGAATTAAGCCCCGAATTATTAATCACTGAATTAGAGGCATATCATACGGACATCGCGTCATCAGATAATCCTTGTCATCATCTACCGTTCGCGCACCGCGGGCTGCCACGTCGACAACGCTAACGCATGACAAGAGATGTGATTCATACGGACAAACGTCAAGATTCGTTGGTCTGTCATCAGATATCGCAAGAAATCGGCCGGCGGTTCTAGTTCCGCCGCCGCCATCGGGCCCGCAAACACCATCTTTTCCCTCGTGTCTCTCGCCCAGTCCCTTCCGCCCATCCACACTGGACAGTCATGGAGCGTCCCAGCTTTGCCGTAGACGAAGTTGGTGGGCTTGCACTTACCTACGGCAACGCGCAGTCGGAGGGCAGCGCGTTCCCTCGGATGCTGGCCGTTGCCGGGGCCGCACTAGACATAGACATGGACAGACCGCATACAGACGAAGCGTACACCGATGAGGACGACCACGGGGCCACGCCCCAAGGCAACGCGGGCGCACGCCATCCTAACCGTGCAGGCAACGAGAAGCGCGACAGGGATCAGGCACTGCGCCGGTAGTCGAGGGATGACCACGCGCGGGCGGGCGAGACGGGCGCAGCGCGGTGGCGGCGGGCGAGGCGCCAGGGCTGCAGCCCCTGCGCCCCGCCAGTGCACGGGCCTTCGCGCGTAACTCCCGCGGCGAAACCGTGAACCCAGGGGAAACAGGACCCCCCATAGTGCGGGGAGGGGGGGTCTCCCATGTGGGTACGCCCCGCCTGGGTGTCCGTTGCGGAGACTGCTCGGTGGAGTTTGCCATGGCGTCGGCGGGTGCCGGGCAGGTAGGTAGACTGGTCGAAAATGTTTTGAAAATGGGCTGGCCGAGGCTGCTATCTGATGACGCGTGTGCACTGTACACGGGGGCATTTCCATTTGGAAATGCCCCCGTGTACAGTATACACGCGGGTCTGTCATCAGATAGCGGCGCGGGGCATGTCATCACTTACGACGTGGCACGCTCCGGTGCGAGTATTTATCCGATGACAGGATTTTCTGATGACGCGATGTCCGTATGAAATGCCTCTTATTGACAAAACCTGGCACCTCCCACAAAGGGATGTGGTCGACCTGCCGCCTGCTCGTCTGAGTCCACCCTCTTTCGCTCGCACCACTTCCGAGACCGCACCCAATCAAAGCCCGAGCGTTTAATATGTTACTGGCACAGGTGCATAGAGGAAGCTTGGTAGTGCATATCCTGATGGCGAGGAGGGTCTGGTGGGCATCCTTCCCCAAGCAGTAAGCCAGCGTGAAGGTTCTGCTGTGTTGGTATGGGTAATAATCGGCTGGCGGATGAGTGGCAGGTCGGTCGGCAGGCGGCACAGGTAGTACTCAATCAATAAAATCCAGTAAACAAGCCGCGCCCCAAAGGAGCGGCAGCAACGCCGCGCCGTCCGACCCTTCAATCGGCACGTCCGGACGGGGCTTGGGGCGGGGAAGCACGCGGGCGCAATATGGGCAGGGACGATGGGGCGCTGTCGCCTGCCCGCGGCGAGGGCGGCCCGGCGGAGGACGACCGTCAGGCGCTGCTGTCGCCGGCCTCCAAGGGTGCTTCATCTTCCTGCTCCGTGCGCAGTTCCGCAGCGGGCGCACTGAAGCAGCGGCAGAGCCCTCGCAGCGTGCGCCGGCTGGCGGTGGCGGAGAAGGAGGGGGGCGGGGCTACTGTGGAGGCGGTTCGGTCGCCGGAGCGGATCGACGAGGAAGCGGCGCGGGAAGAAGAGGGTGGCGCGGGGCTGCCAGGGCCGGGCTGGATGCGCGTGGGCGGCTATCTCATCGGGCATGGTATCCGCGTGGTCACCGACATCGAGGGGCGCGACCACGGGGGGCACCCCTTCTCCTGGCGCATAGAGACCGCCGCATTGGCGGTGCGAGCGGAGGTGCCGGGTGCCAGCTTGATTCTGCCCCCCGGCCCCGCGCGCTCCGTCGCCTTCTGGATGGGGCTGCTTTACCTCGCGGGCTCCACACTCTTCGTGTTCGGCGCCGCCGCCAGCCTCTTCTCCACCGTGGTGAGGCACGAACTTACGCTCTTCGCGCTGGTGGATGTGCCATACTTCGTGGGCGCGGTCCTGTACCAGGTGGCCAACTACTTTGCCATGGTGGAGCCGCTCAACGAGGACCTCGGCTTCCGGCAATACCTGTGCGCGCGCGCCCGCCCTCTCCAAACACCCACACTCACACACATGTCTTGCCCCACCATAGCATGGCATCAGGCCGCATGGTCGACACATGTCGGCCTCATACCCACTGCCGCGTGCGAATCAGAGTTGTGCCGGCCCTTACTCAGCCCCGACCACCACTTCAACCATAAGTCCGGAGTTGGGCTGGATTCAGGTCTGAGTTCAGCCTGAATTCAGCTGAATTCGTGCCTTAGTACCATGGCCATAGTCTTCACGGAACCACACATTCGTATTGCACCTTTCAGTCATTCAGGACTGGACGCATGCCGAAATCCCGCTGAACTCAGTTCCGGCCACACTTCACCCTTCCCTACTCCCTCAGGTCCGTGCCACTCTGATGGCTGGTGCAGACTCATCCATATGCTCACACCCACACCCTGACAATGTGGCGCAGGTGGGAGCGCAGCGCGCTGGGCGGGCAGGCGCCCGCCGGCCTGCCACCCCCCATGCCGCGCCCCACTGCGCGCTGGCTGGGCTTCGCCAACCGGCTGCCCTTCTACGGCGGCACGCTCTACTTCCTGGGCGGCCTTGCGTACGTGGTGATGACGGCGGTCCCCATGCTGGACGCCGACCCCAGCGCGCTGGCGGAGACGCTGGCGGTGGACACGATGGCGGTGCTGGGCGGCGTCGGCTTCGTCTTGGGCGCGTACTGCTACTGCTTTGAGTACGGCCAGCAGGTGCACGCATGCAGCACAGCTGCCATGCCTGACTTGGGCGGGGCAGCCAGGGTGTCAGGAGACCAGGCAAGCGGGTGGTTGAGGCCGCATGCGGTGCGGTGTACGCATGGGCACGGCAGTACGAGTTGCCTCACCAGTAGCGCGTTATGACCACAGCGGAGCTGTCGCCTGCACAGAGCGCCCGGGAAGTGGATCGCTGCCTGAAAGACCGTTGTAGATAGATATACTGTGGGGGTGTGTCGCTGTTGCCAGTCCTATCGCGGGCCGGGGGGGGGCTCACCACACACCCAATGGGGGGCTTTCATGTCCTTGAGCACCGCCCGCGTTCCAAGGTCGCTTCCTCGCTGTACTCGCAGCGCTTCTCACAGGATTTGGAGTTGTTCGATATAGGTCTGATCAAGTTAAGCGCGTTTTGTTTCAGAACCCAGCACCCCAGTTGCTATTTTCGGCCCTTGTGACAACCGCGCCAGCGAAAATAATGTCTCCATCTCCATCATGCATGCAAAACTAGGTTGTTTTGACTCAAGCTCTGCCGATTGTGCGGGTTGTCGGGTTTGAAGGAGTGCTCATACAATAGCATCAGTGCATGTTAGTATATCTTTCTCACTTCTAGATGATGAAGACATGGAAGGGTGAATCGGCAGTGGTGAGTGCACCGGCAGGGCTGTACACCCTCTCTCCTTGCCCGCGGGCCTACAGGCTGAGCCCCGGCTGTGTGCTCCGCCCCATGTATCCCCCAGCTCTCCAAGCAGGACCCAAACACGCGCGCCTCCGCCGGCGGTGCGCTCTTCTACATCTGCGCTGGTGTGTGCCCCATTGCTGGCTCGCACGAGCTCCTCCATGTCGGCTTCCTCATCAACAGCGCCAACATGCTCGGCTCGCTCGGCTTCCTGCTCAGCGGCTTCTTCTCCTTCGCGTCCCCCGGCAGCGTGGCGCGGCTGCTCATTCAGGCGGAGACCTTCGTGGGCTACCTTGTCGGCTCGATGCTCTTCGGCGTGGGAGCTGTGCTGCTGATGGTGGAGGTGTACCAGCCCACCTCGCGCAGCCGGCGCCGCTATGAGGAGCTGCGCCGCCTGCCCGGCAAGGGTCGGGCGCAGGGGCCTGGCTCGCCCCTCCTGGGCCTGGGGCCTGAGGCGATTGAGCTCATGGGCCACACGGCATAGCAGTGCCGCTGCCGCCGCTCGGCTCACCTCGGCCACTCGATTTTTGCAAGCCCTGATGCCCCAGAAGTACCGAACTGCATGATGGAGCCCGTTCTCCATTGCTAGCGCGCCGCAATCCTTTTTGACCCCATTCTTCAGTTTTCAGCCTTGCATTCGGCTATTGTATCCCTCGGCTGGAACCACCAGGCTGCAAGGTATCACTTCTATTCCACCCAAATTTACTGCAGGTGCGGGTGCCATCCACTTCTGTCTTTGAGGAGCAGAAGTTGTAGCCACACGAAGCTCGGTCACAGACCTGAGGCTCTTGTATATACACGTATCCATGACGAAAGCAAAGGACACTTCATAGCATCGCAACGCGGCTTATCATAGAAGTTTGTGGGCACTGGGGCTTGGGCCTGGCGATACTATTGAGGCTGTATGCGCGCTTCACATTGCCAGCTGCGTGCCATCAATTATTCGCCATCCACAGCCCCCAGCTACTGTCCGCGGGGCGTCAGCGGGACCGCGATGAAGCGTATGGACCGCACACACGCGTCTGCCAAGACTGTTTTTCGAGGTGGTCAGGGGGGGGGGGGGGGGAGGTCATCCCCGGAAGTATGTCTGTGTGCATCATTACCAGCGGCTGCATAATACCTGCAAGACCAGGTATTGTGTGAGCGAACGCATGGCACTGCAGCTGCATGAGCGAAACTCCACGGTTTGAACGCATCACACACATGCAACAGTGCTCGTGGACACCCCGCAGAAGCAGTAGAGAAGCGATATTCAGTAGATTGCTGAAGACTTCAAATTGTTGGCATGCAAAGCGGCAATGAATTAGTGACTGCTGGCGCGGGCCCTATGCGGGCGCCTAGTGACCTTGCGAATAACAATAGAGCAAAATAATGTATTGTATGCAATAGTAAAGCAAAGCAATATGACAGGTGACAAGTGGGAAAGTGCTGCACAGCATGACCCTGTGACATGCGGTCAGAGTGGAAGACGGCTGAGTGCGTTCAAGTGCGACCAGCTGCCATCAATGCAACATATATCGCAAAGATTCTGTGAATCAGAGGCAATGATATGTGACTAATGTCAAAGTTATGCTAGTTGGATGTCTCCATGACCTAGCGGGCACTCTCTCTTGAAGTGAGGGCACTTTGATATCCAGGTTGCTACGGTTCTGCTCATCAGACTAGCTGGGCGCTGATTCAGTGCGCTTCAGTGTTTTGCAGTGAGCTGGAGTCGGACATACGGTTGCCTGTAATGAACAGAACAGGCCACAGTCATCGGGGTGTCATGCTGCACCGTTGTGTTCGAGGTCTCATCTTGATAGAGGCTGGGGTGCAGCGCCTTCAGATAGGCCGCGCGACGTTGCAGGCCCACCCCAGGATGTCTACGCCCGAGCCGCCACCCTGAGGGCAAACAGGGCGACGCCATCCACCTTGCCAATGTCTTCCGCCAAGAGGTCGTCCAGGTGCCCGTCCTATCACATCCCGCAGTTTGCGTTGACATCTCGTAGGCGCCACCCTTTGTCTCTTTGAAGTGGTAGAGGTAGCTGTGACACATATGTCGACATCGCAGTAGTGGGGGCCGAAGAACTCGCACTGAAAGGAAAGGAATCCCGAAAAGCGGAACCCACTCGCCCCAAACCATCGTCATATATCCCCAGGAAGGTTTCTTTATAGAATTAGGGCCGGCTTTTTCGTGAGTTCGCAGGCAGCTACACGCAGGCCGGCCAGATTGACAGCGAGGTTCATTCTCGCCAGGTACTGCTGCGAGAAAATGCGAGATATGATGTGGCGGAGCTTGCAGTCCTTCGGACGAGGACCGCCGATCTTGGCATCGGTGTTGCGTTGGGACGCCTGCTAAAATACTTTGCTTTCCGTAATTGATTATTTTGCCGCACACATCAGCTGCATGGGCGTGGGCAGCACACGCCCGCGCCATTCTCGAAGCCACCAAGTAACGCACCGCGACTGACCTATTAGTCCCAAAGAGGTATTTTATGGGGCGGGGAACGAGACACTAGCAACTAATGAGTAGGTCGGCGGCTAGATAGTTTGCCATGGGGATTTTGAGAAAGTGTCGGGAGGGGCGGACGTGCCGACAGCGCCGCGATACGCGAGAGATTGCAAATTTTGGCCCGCGAATGCGTACTTGCGTAGTACGCTCCGATGGATCTAACGAAGTCTTCATCTCCGTTCAGCGCGGTCCCCTTTCACGTCATCACGACTTGGATTTTGTGTCGAAATCATGGGCAATTCGATGTCGGCAGTGATGACGGTGCTTCCAAGCGACTGTGTATCCAATACTGTAATTACAGTTTGTAGTTGATGCGTGTTACGGCGCAAAGCACAGTGCATGGAAGCGCGGCCCAGGTTGCAAAGAAGGGAAGACAAGTTACTGCGACAAATCTTGTCTAGAAGGCAGTGAAGGAAGCATGCATTGCCACCGACTCGAATGGTGTCGACAGCACTGACCGCGGACGCGTTTGTATCCAACCGTCCGGTTTCTTGAAGTGCGTTATTGCCAGGGTATAATGCTGTTGAGCAGCCACTCGGTTGTGCACATACCTCCGGGACCTCCGCCACCATTCGCAACTTTCATGTATATCTTGCTGTAGTGCTTCACGGCGAGTCAGTGGTGAGGCGAGTCGATCTCCGCATAATATCATCATCGACGATATATAGTCGTCCGCCCCCTAAAACTGCACTCGTCATCATCGTCATCGCCTCTAGCTAGTGTGCAGTCTCCCACAAAAGTCTTCCCAGGTTTCTCAGGCATCAATTATATACCGGCATGTTATATCAACTCTCACCTTCGTTTCTGGCCCCGCCCTTCCGTGTGCGATGCGCAAACAGAACACTCCTCAAACGAAAAGTTTTTACCAGCATCCATTCGAGGCAACAGTACCAAGTGTCGGGGCTGCATCCCTACGTATTGCACACGCGCCACTGCCCAACAATCGATAGACAAGAGCTACGTGCATCATCAACAGCTCGCGAAAGTATACAGCTGATATCAATATTGGTGATATGTCTGATATCATAAGCTGAATTTGATGCATTTCGCAGTCGCTTGAGCACAGACGCGCTGCGATACACTTGGTCAATATTAACACTTCGTTTCAGTCAATGCTGTCAATTCAAATTAAAGCATATTTGTATGAGTGATCAATGCAATACAGCATGCAGATCTGATTCAAATAACCGCTAATTCGCAAAGGCGCAGAGAGCTGAGAGAGCAGACACTGCTGTGTTTGGTAACAGTTCAGAGGAGGCGCAGAGTGAGGTTTATCCGGCCTCCAGGAGGCGCCAGCGACAGGCCCTTGGGGGTGCCATGTGGCAGCAGCCGCCTCAGTCCTGCGCCATGGGGGGGGGGGGGAGGGGACTATAGTCAGACTGCGCCGCCACCCGTACTCCATGCGCCCACAACGCACACAAGTTGCCCGGTATGTTGCTACTATGTCTGTCTGCCAGCGACCCAACACACTCAAAGTCACACAATACACAACTATTGTTATGTAGTTGTTATGCCCGTACGTTGCAGATGGATGCACTACCTTGTCCCTGATGTGCTATGGTAAGATGGTCGCTATTTCCGCCGCAGAATAATTCACATCTCCGGGGAACGGATGCGTCAACTCGCTATACACGGTAACAACCCGTGCGAAGACTTCTAAAATAAGTACCCGCATGTTTGGAAGGTGAATATACGTGTACAGGTACAGTAGGTATATTCCCCTTCCATATTCCCTTTTTCGAATCTTGGTATAGTTGTTCAGCAAGAGACTATATATGGGCAGTCCCTTGCAGTTGTGAGCAGCAGAAGTTGTATCAAATAACCAGCCATGTAAGCCAATTGCTTAATGCACTTGTTTAGGAAGTTGTTCAATGTCTTTTCAGTAGCAGGAAGCAGCTGGCATGATCCTGCTGATGGCGATTAGAAGATGCCGCGATGCAGCCCCCTGAACGGGCTGCACAGGGGGTGTTTGGGTGCGCCTACCGTGTGGCATCAGGCGCGCTGGCCCGCCAAACAGCAGGGCGTCCCCGGACAGGAGGTGCACACTGCGGGTGATGGCCGCCTCTGAGCTCGCCTCTCCGCTCTCCGGCGGCGGCTGAAACTCAAACACCGCCGAGCTGCCCAGCGACAGCGACACCACTGGCGCGCCGCTGCGGATGGCCTCCTCGCCCTCGTCGCAGTCGCGGTGCATGCCCAGCCGCCCCTGCCAGCATGAGACGCCCGGGTCACGACTTCATGACACAAACAACACCCTGGGCTGGCCGTCTCATCCGCTTGTCTCGGCCGGGACGCCTCAACCAGCCATTTTCGGGGTGCAGATGTTGTTCAGGTTTGCCGCAACAAATGTTGGGCGTCTTGCAAGCCATGCGATGGGATTGCCGAGGTGGTGGCAGTCCGAGCACATACCAATACCGAGTCGGGGTATAGCCATGCTCTCTAGTATTGTACTTAATATCCAGTGAGTTCATTGCCCCTACGGGACTGTGTGCGTAAATGTATGTTGTATTGTGCTTGCCGGCTGAAACAGAACATGAGAACATCAATATATATGTGCACGGTATCAACACGTATGCCATTCGCCTACAAGCATAGAGATTGAAAGCGACAAGGAGGGTACAGTGGCATGCAAGTATGCAACAGCCGTATGTATCCGTACTGCCTTCCCTCCCAAGGTTAGACTCAGAGCATGGCAGAGTGGCCGTCGCAATGTCCAGGGGCGCAGTGCGATGCCGCAGACTTGCCCGGGGGGAAAAGGGGGGCAGACGGAGGCGGCTGTGTCAGGCACGGCGGTGCATCGCGCAGCTGTACGCCGGCTGCTCTGCGCCGCACTGGTATTCGCGAGTGATGCGGCCCACCTCAGCTGTGTACCGGTTGGCAATGCAAACGTCGAAGGGCCGGTCGAGCGAGACGTCCCAGCCGCCATCGGACGCCGGTGCGGAGAGCGCGACCGCGCGGGCTGCCAGCTCCTGCAGCTCCTGCGCGAAGCCCCACCCATGGTAGGTTTGTCATGCGGCATGCGTGGCACAGCCAGATGGCTGCCTGCGCGCCTTGTGGCCCTACCTGCGGGATGGGGCCGGCATGACGTCCAAGAGATGGCTCCCGCTCGTACCGCCGGCGCTCTGGGTCCCACAGTGCGCCCAGGCACATCATGTCCAGATGCATGCGGCGCCCGTCGGAGAATGTTGGCGTTCGCCAGCCCGCCTCTGCGTCCGCTGCCATCTGACCCATATGGAGATGCACTCAGCTCTCGTGTGTCTCCAGGAGGGAGGAGGTAGACACCGCTTACACTCAAGCGATATTAACATCGCCAAAGACGCAACATCCACAACACAGATGAAGCCCCGCGAGGAAACATGGGTCACCACTGTTTTCTGGCGAGGTAAGCATGCCCGCACATATGTTGCTGATTGTAGCAGGTGCGCTGTTGTTATAAGGTGGGTGGGTTATTGTGATGATGCCTTTGATGGTTCTGGCTACTGTACGTTGCCATATGGGCGTCGTCGCTTGCGAGAGATATTCTGGTTCCTTTGTGATTTGGGAAGTGGGTGCGGGTATATGGGGCCCGCAATGTCTACCTGAGCGAGGAGCTCCAGCAGGCGCTGCTGCTCCGATAGGCTCAGCAGGCTCTGCACACGGACCACGCCAGGCGCAAGCCGCCGCACCCGCCGCCGCGGAGCGCTCTGGCCACTGGGCGTCTTGCTGCGCACCACTCCAGGCTGGTATCCGTTGGCTAGCCTATCAGTGGCAGGGTGCAGGTGTTAATGATGGGCATTTAGTTTTGGTGTGCGTCTGGGTGGGTTCTTGCGTGGCGTATGGCGTGTCAAATAAACATTATTCATTAAAAAGCAGTGGGGGGGGGGGGGGGGGGGGGGGGGGGGGGGGGGGGGGGGACAGCTTGCGCATGCCGGCTGGCTCGCAGCAGCTCTGGAGAAGACCCAGCCGGCCTCTACTCGGCGGCAGTTTGCTCGCCACTCCACCAGGGCGCGAGCAGCTGCACGCACCTGACGTCCAGCGCCTTGCCCAGTACGATCGGGGGGTCGGCAGGCGAAGCCAGCGCCGCCGCCGCGCCCTCGGGCTCCCGGAAGCGAACGTACCCGAAGCCGCGGTTCTTGCGCGCGCTGCGCATCACCACCTGAGCGCTGTCGACCTCGCCATAGCGGCGCAGAGCCTTCCAGTGGCAGCCCCCACGGCTCAGCCGGAGCTTTGGTTGGGCGCGACGACAAAGATTTGGCTGGGCGCGACGGCAAAGACAATAACGAGGTGGGCGACGGGGGAACACACTGATGGTTGAGGCCAGCCGAGTTTCACAGAAGCGCCGTACCTCCCGAAGCAACTCCTCGGTCACATTTTCGTGCGGCAGACCGCCTAGGAACAGCACGCAGCAAGCATCAGGTTCGCCGGCGTCATGCTGCTTGCCGTCGGGTGCTCGTGGTGGGGAGCAGGCCACCGGCTCAACGACCGCGTAATCGGCTCCAAGCGGAGCCCTTGACGGTGCGGCGTGCGTAGAAGCGCACTCAGCCATCTACACTGAACCGAGCTGCCACTGTGTGGGAGTGCAGCAGCTGCAACGCCTCAAATCCCCCACTCGTCGCTCCCGAGATTAGCGACAGCAGAGTAAGCCGATGACGACGAGTTGGGGGAAGAGTGATGGCGAGGTTTAGCGAGGTTTGGCAAGGCCGGCGGAGGGAGAGCGGGCAGGGGGGGGCGGTTGGCCTGGGCCAGGCCTGGGCTCGGGCGCGCAGCGCGCGAATGTGTGGGTAGTGTGGTTTCGGAGCGTGCGTGCCGTAACAATGATACAGGTACATGCGCTTACATGAGCGATTCAATGATGGCACAAAGCGGGTGCTCAGTTTGAGAAAGTCGTTGTATGGCCTCAAGCAATCCCCTCGGAATTGAAACAAGTTGATCAGTGGATGGATGCTACAAAACGAGTGGAAGCAGTGCTATAAATATTCTAAATATTCTTGTCTGTACTACTAATGCTATCAAGATGGAGTATTTTCTATGTTGGGACTGTACGTGGATGGCATGCCCTTTATTGCGTCGACCTCCGTGGAGTGTGCTACCCACGTTAAGCAGCCGATTAGTGAGCGCTTCCAGATCACCGTCACGGATCGGTAATGGCTTGTGGGCATGCACATCGCCATGGACATAGCCAACCGGACTATCACACACGACCAGCCGAAGTACATTGGTGGCATTCTGTGTTAGTTTCGGATGGAGGACTGCTACCCCTCTGCACTTCCCATGGACACTGACTACAAATTCACCTTCCTTACTCAGCGCCGCCGTCACCAGCACTTGGAGTGGAGGGTCGTGAAACTTACCGGTCACTGATGGGCATCCTCCTGTATGTCGGCTGCAATATCAAACTTGGCATAAGTGCTGCTCTCAACATTATGGGCCAGGTGCAAAAAACACCATGTCACATGCATTTATTGACTTCTCTGAAGAAGATCCTCCGTGATCTCAAGGGCACGTAGTCATGGGGACTCACCTTGGGGGGTCACCGGCCAGTCTGCAACTCACATGCTATGCAGATGCTGACCATTCCGGGGATTTGAAATATCGCCGCTCCAGGTTTGGCGGCTATCTCTACTTTCTGGGTGATCATGGCGATGTTAGCTGGAAATCCAGACTTCAGCCACTCGTGTCAACCTCTATACCTGTGAGGCAGAGTATTACTCTCTCAGCTTCGCTCTAGAGGATGCCCTACATCTCCGACAGCTCGTGGGGGAGCTGCTGGATCGGGATACAACCAGCGTGTCAGCCGAGCCAGTCTATATCCATCAAGACATTCAGAGAACCATCAAGTACTGTCAAAATTCCATCGTCAGTGACAAGACTAAGCACATCGACATCAGATATCATTTTGTCAAGGAAAGAATCCTCTGGGGCACAATACATCGGGTACTCGCCCACAACTGAGATGGTTGTAAACATGCTTACAAACCACTTCCCAGGGAGGCGGTGAACATACAACCGCGCAAGGGTATGGGCTGGAGCGCTGCAGCATTGAGTCGGGGTGTTGACGACTGAGGTCTCACTGTCAGTGTGTTTGATACTACAATGCTACTGCGCTTATCCGCTGCTGATAAGCACGCGCTAGCGCGCGCGCACGAGGACAACATCACGACTATGTGCGTGATGTGCGCTCCCCTAGCTAGTATCGCCAATAGTCCTCCAGCTCCGGCTGCTCAGCCCTCATCAGTGAGCGGTTGCTAGCCTTGTGCTCATTTTTTCGGTCTCACCTAGAAGAGCCACCAGCACATGTTGCACCACCACTTGTGACTCAGGCAGGAAAGCACAAGGTTGTGCGCTACATGACACTACCGCTTGCTCTTATTCACCATAGCGATCCTTGTTGTGACCACGCTAGCGGCATGAGGATGCGATGAACGGGCGGGCGACTGTCGTTGTCCGCGGCTGTCCCCGCGCCCGGCTTACCACCGACTAGTTTGTACAACTCGCAATGACGCTGGGTTTGTGTAGCATTATTAATACACCGTACTCTTCCGTGTCTCACGACGAGGACATGACAAACCTGATTCGCAACGCGAATGTTTGTCGACGTCGCTTTATTAAGACGGGTTGTACAAACACTTAGCGGCATTATGTGAAGTTAGGCGTGACGCGGGGGCATGACATGCCGGCCATGCTCAATCACGCTCAACGTACCACCGTGCGCGTCGACGGAGTGGGCGGCATGGTACGAAGTGCAACCGGGAAGATTAGACTCCGTGTACGAGATTCATAAGCCCGGGATGCGGGTCAACGTAGAGAGTTTGCTAGCATCGGAACACGTCTCCGCGGAGTTGAAAGAGGCGCTGCAGTATGGGTACATACTGTAGTGAACCGGTCGACCGCCAAAGCTGCGAAAGATGAATTACCGATCTTGCCAGGCACGGCGTTCCTGAAACGCGAATACGCGCTTTTGTTCGCCCTTGTAACACCACACCACCCATCAGAGGTGCTTGGCTACCACACGACCTCATGGCTTGCCCAAGACTCTTGTGGACTTCGTGCGTGACATATACGGGTTAATGTGCGCCAACACAAGCGAGCGAAGTGGCGTGTGGGGCGCTCAGGAGGCGGCGGTGTGGGTAGGTCGGGGGAATGTGGGAGGGCATACGCGGCGGCATGGCGACGGCGGCGGCGCGGTACTGTCAGCATATCTATCGCAGCCCCCCATGCCCGACGACGAGCCAGACCCGCAACAGCCCGCCGTTGCTAGCGGCGGCAAAGCTGCACGTGCAGTGAAGCGAGGCAGCTTTGGTAGCCGTCGGCGAGTGGAGGAGGCGGAGCAGCGCTTGATAGCGGCGGAAGCTGCGAGTGCTGCTCAACCCCAAAATGCCAGCGAGCCAGCGCCGGCGGCGAGGACATAGCGGGCAGCCGCGGAGAGCGTCTCGCTTTCGCAGCAACGTTGACATGCTCAACAAGCGTGTTGAGAAGCTGGACAAGAATGCCGAGTCGCTACTAACAGATCCAGCTTGAGGCGGAGCGGTGCGCTCCCTGACTAAGTAGGTGGATGTAAAAGAGATTCGCGCGGCCGCCGTACGGGCGGAGGCTGCGCATGCGGAAAAGCTCGCAAAGGCCGTAACTCGACGCGACTCTGCCAAGGCAGCCCCTTCGTTACAAGCTGACGGAGTCAAGATTTTGGCGGTGTGGGAGAAGTACGACGGCATGTCAGCAGCCAACATGTAGTCAATATGCATGGAGTGCATACCCTGGCGGCCTCAAGGCCAACGGGCGGGCAGCAGCCAACACGTTGCGGATAGCTACGGAGATGCTTTTCGCAGCCTTCTCGACATTATTATTGCGACAGCAAAGGACATCGCTCTGTACAATCATGAAGTTGCATGGCACTTAACCCGATGGATGGAACTGCATGGCAACCGTGACGCGCTGAGCGTTCAGTACGTGCAACACTGTAACAGGGGAGATCAAGGAGGGCTTCCGCAAGGGCAGCAACCACCACCCCCATCGCCTGCTCAAGTCCGGCAAGGTGACGCTCTCGAGGACTGGCCAAGTCATGACGCGCAACACCGTAATGGCGCACATCCGTGACATGCATGGACCGTCAAGCCCATCGTGCGCATCCCCACCTGCCCAATGCGAAGGCATATGCCGTGAAGGCAGAGATGGCAGAGAAAGCGGCGACGAAGCGAAGGAAGATGTGAATGCATTAACTACATGTAGTGAGCGTGCCCCTTCCCCTTCTCGCCCCTACTGGATTTGCCATAGACAACCATGTAACGTGAGCGGCGGGTGCTTGGCTCACCCCCGCCCTCAGCCCCCCCCCTCACCGATGCTGCCCGCCTCGCCTCCCGCCTCCATCGCTGCTTCGCGCTCCGCCCTCATCTGCATGTAGTACTTCTTCACATCTAGCCCGCAGTTTGTCGCATCCCAGTTGCCAATGCTGTCGTAGCGTTCAGGACTGCGCCAATGTGGGTTCTTGGGCGCTGAATAATCGCCTTCGCTAGTGCTGTCTGAGGTACCCGCAAACTCTCGCTCCATGCGCTCTTGCCGCTCCTTAGCGCGCATCTTCCGAGCACGTTCACGCAGCTCACGCGCACGCTCTGAGCGCACAGTTCACAACGCCTCCCGTTCCAGTGTGTCTGCCTTACTCTCGCCCGGCAACCCCTCCCACCGGAATACATAGCCATATCCCTATGTATGGGAAGCGGTGGCGGGATGGGTGCGCTGCAGTCCCAGCCCATCACATAGCGCGGAGCATCGCTGTCACCCATCGGGGGCACAAGGTGCATAAAATGCGCCTCGCATAGCGCATGCAGCTCACGCCTTCCGTATGCTTTGGGATCATCAAAAAAAGGGGGGAAGGGCCATGCCTTTGGACCACTTGGGTCCACAGAGTAGCCAGATGGCAGCTCCAGGTCGGTGTTGTTCTCCTTCGCTACCACCACTCCGGTGTTAAGTACACAGTCCCCTTGCTTGACCACCTTCAGCTTGTTGCACTGGCCCCGGAATGGCTACACCTTCACTTCTAGGGGACAGAGGGTACAACGTGGACACGACGTCCCCCCCCTGTCGGACATCCTGACCCCACCGTGCGCTCCTCTGTTCAAGTGCAGCTCCGCGCGTGTCTCAGCATGTGCCTTCTTCGCAGGCTGCCTATAAACGCCGTGCACGTCCTAGAAGACGGCGAACGACTCGAGTCCCTCGCGACAGGTGGTCATGTATCGGACCTTTTGCTCCCGCCGCCGGCTGTGACGCGGACCTTGCGTGCCACATACTGTCCGGCCGTGCCTCGCAGAACGAGACGAGGAGGTCCGCTGGCACGTTGTGAAAGGTCGCCATCGCGGGCTTCAAGCCTCCCTGCATGTGGTGGATTTTCAAGCGGTCGTACGTCGCCTCGGTCACCGCCGAGCCCAGCGCCTCCTCGCCTAGCACTTTCAGTCCGTCTACTGGGTGGACTTGCCACACTCAGGGCAGAATTTGGAGGCGGCGGTCGGGTTGGCCGAAACGGCCAAAGGCACCGAGCGCAGTTCTCACGCCGCGCCATATCGTTGGGGCGCTGCGTCGGCGCGACGGGTTTTCAGCCTTCAACTCCATGTAGCATCAATGGACAATGCGAGAGAACATCGGAGGAACTCAAAAAAATCCGCCATGGTAACGAACTCAGCTTCCCCGCCCTCCCTCTAGCGCTGCCGGGTGCGTGTCGGATCGGTGCCGAGATGCCTCCGATTTTGTTTGGAGTGGGTGGGCTGCAGTGAGTGAGCTGGGCAAAAAGGGTGGCATCCGTATCGAATGCGGCCGATTGCGCACCCGGTGTTGACCAATGTGAGCACCACCTGCCCGACCACCGCCGGTTAGGTGAGCCTAGGATATCTGGTTCGCGCTCCGGGGGCCGTGATGCGCAATGGCCGCGCACCGGCGGCGAGCGCGCTATATGTAGCTCGGGGTGGGTGAGGGAGTTTGCTGTGTGAACGCGCCGCGAGCGGCCCTTGTAAAGGATTCTCGTACAGAAATAGTTCGCGCGCGATATCCCGATACTGGTACGCCGTGGGAAGGGGGCGCTGCGGTGGGGACCGAGGTGGACCGGTAGCACGACCATGGGTATGTTGAAGGCCCCTTGCAGTTCGTGCCCTAGACGCACGGTTAGCGCGATCACATGCATTATCAAACCTAACCCGTATAGGATTCGGAACGTATTCGATTTCCTTCGGTCTGAAGTGATTCCGAATATTGAGCGTCATGCATGCAAGTTGTACTTCCATTCCGATGTACTCCCGAGCATTCAACAGTTTCTTTCGTTCGCGAAGTTTGACCACACGGACACATTCTATTATTGGCCTATTTACGGCGGCGACGCCGACTATATATGGGATTCAAACATCCGATAAGCGGTGAGTATTTTCGATATCGATTCGCCATGATGGGAGTCCCGTCGTCACGGGCTTTGCAACTGCTGTGGGCGCGAGTGATTCGCAATATTCTGCTCGCTGACGGCTTGAAATGTTGTCGCCCGGGCAATCCTAAGGTCGACGATTCGAAGCTGCGCCTGCCGGGGGTGTACCTAGATGATTTCCTACTTGAACTCTGCCGAACACTTTCGCGGTGGCAACGGAAGATGATGTTTTACTCCGTGCTTCTGGTCCTCGAGGATTACGGCTTTCTGGTGAAGAACGTAAAGACCGAGTGGCCGAACACGCGAACGAAATATTCTACCGGCGTGATGATCGATTCATTCCGCGCGGGGAGAGGTGTCGGTCTTTTATCCAGCCCAGTAAATCTACGATTTGGCCCTAGCCGCGGCAGCGGTACCCCCGGGGGGGGGGGGGGGGGATTGGCATATTAAGTCGTCAGGAATATGCAGTGGTGCTGTGCCGTTTTACCCCGAGGGCATGCATCTTTGATGGGGTTATACGTTGCGCGAGACACGCACGCTCCTTTCCGGCCCGACGTCAAGCCCGACGGACGAGCGGGACCCGGACCCGGACTGACGAACGAGTAAAACCCAGAACGGATGCATTACGGTTTTACGCAGCATCTGACTCGTACAAGCCTCGGCGAGTCATCGTATTTGCGGGAATTACACACGATGCCGGACACTTTACACAAGGCAGGTGGGGCCGCGCGTACGCTATAAACGCGTTTTGTTCCGACTGGGCAATGAAGCAGTTGTCGGTGCGGTGAACAAGGGCGGATCGACTACGTATCCCCAAATCAACAAGTTGTTGCTTGCGTACCATTAAATGTGCAAAACGTACAATATGCACGTAGTGGAACGGCACAAACACAATAACGGTATGACGGACGGCTTTCCCGGTTGAAGGGGCGGATGGACGATCAAGATTGGATGTTGATGCTCGCTATCTACAAGCGTCTCCTCGCCGAGTCAGACCCTTGGACGTCGATGCATGCTCCGACCCCCCCCCCCCCCCCCCCCCCCCCGGCCGTAACGCTTGCTGCGAGGTCTTTTGAACGGCAGTCGATTGATGTCTACGCCATCATTGGCGAAATCGGCATGTTTACGGGTTGATGGCAACCCGCCGTTGGCGAGGATCAAAGCGATTCTCGAATATGGTTGTGCCGAATTTCACGCGGCCCCCACCGCGACGCATGCCATATTCGTTCTACCGACTTGGTTCTCTGCACCATGGTGGAAATTGCTCACGGGGGCCCGCACCACACGTGGGTTATGTCCGGCAGGGCAAGGCCATGTTTACGCGCCCGGACGCGACGCGAGAACAACCGATGCCGCAGCATCTCGTATTTCGCGGCCCCTCTGAGCGGGACGTCGTGCTAATTCGTTTCCCCGCTGTGTTGATGGAGGGTAGCGCCCCGCAGGACGTCGGCCTGCCTCGCTTGTCAGGCAATCGACATGCGGATTGTATAGTAGTGGATTGTGGGATGGCTTTGTCGGCGACATGCACGGGGCGAAGAGACACCGGTGCGCCTAGATGGTTTATATGCACAACGTGCAGTTTGCCATTTGGAGCGGCATGTCATGCTGCTGAATGGACTGGGCTGGGGCAGTTGGCGGACAATCTGGAAGCTCAACGCCGTCGTCTAAGGAAATTTATGAGGCGTCGCTGGCCATTTTCACGCGGTTCTACAGGGCCAGAGGTGTGGCACCCCTTCTTGCAATAGTGAGACCGCTGCGAACATTTATTGCACACTGAATTTGACTTAAAACACCGGCCTACAACGGTAGGCGCTAGATTATAGCCGCTATTCGTGTCTGGCATGGGCGCCAGCATCGGTCGTTGTCATGCGCCGCCCGGATGGTCGCCGGCTAATCCCTGCCAGGAGACGGCTGTCAAAGAATTGCTAAAAGTGGTGGCAAAGCGGGTTGCACGCAAGCCCGGCACACGCATGGCACTTGCCTTAGTCGAATTATGCAATATTTATAGCTAGGCGGGGCTTCAGCCTCAGCCGGTCATATGGTTTCCACCAGCGGTTATGCCTAGTATTTTCAAACCTAGTCTGCCTGAGGAGAGATGATGCATCGCAGCTTCGGATAAAATATCATATCCTCCAAGATGGGTCCATAGCATTTTACCCAATCTCAGATGATTGTGCAGATTTGCAAACATGCACATCCCCGCATCTATACATTTGCATCTGCGTTAATGTCGATAAAAAGTGGACAGTAGGCAAGAGGCTTTTGCTTCTATTCCTTACGATATCGCATCATTACAAGTCAAACCGGTGCAACTGCTAGAACAATACGTGAAGGTATTTCGCCCCCCAACGGGTGGTGTCTTGCTCACACCGCCAACCACACGGGGGCTGAGGCCGGCTACACTTTCGGGCAAATCTTACGCCGGATTTTCGGTAGCATCAAACAATAACCATACGTCCGGGCGTATCCCGGCGCTGCAGCCCGCACCGCGGACTTGGCACGGGTTTCCAGCGATTCGGGCCGGGAGTCGCTCGCCAGTTGGTTGAAGAACGCATACCTTAGTCGGCGGTTGATCGCGGATGTGGGCCGTTGGGTTTGCTGAGATTGGGATGCGATGGATGCATATTCTCGCACATCTGTGGCACACATTCTCGCACATCTGTGGCACACATTTTGCTTTTGATTCGTAATTTATAATTATAAACCAACACTCAGTGCCGCGCCGCGCAGAGCGCGACACGCGCACCGGAAATGATCTCGTTCCGTCGTGCCGTGCAAGAGCGCGCTGCATGAGCATACACGGACGAGTTTTTTTCCGGCGGAATGTTTTCTTTGTTGATGACGCCATGCATGATATGTAAGCAACGCGTACACGCCGGCATGCCTTGCATGTCATGCGAAGGATTACTTTGGGTGTGCCCTGCTAACATGCCATGCAGCAGCACTGGCAAGGATCGCATGACGGTATGGGGGACGCATATGGAACTTACATCCCGGCGGCGACTTCGCCGCTGATGACGCTACGAAATACGCAGCTGCGTAGACGTTGGCGTGCACTTGCTTGACTGATCCAACATGTGTTAAAACGGGCGCGTTGTCTACGGCGGCGTTACCTAAAAGTTTGTGAGTGGAGTATGTTGGGATTCATGTCTAAAGTATTGGATGCTCTTCGATGATATCGAATATCCATGAAGCTCTAGAGCCGGCAGCACCTCAGGCCGGTTTATACTAAATAATGTGCGGGAGGGGCCACTTCGAGCAAAGTAACGCTGTAATGTACTTGCTTTTTTTATGTCACTGAGTGTGGCCCAACCCCTCCAAAAAGTATATTTCGCTGACTTTGGAGCTGTGGTGACAGTGGCGGCGAAATATTGTGTTTGAAAGGGGCGTCACGGCCGCACGCGTCACGCCCTCTCTGATTAGCAAACGGCATTACGGTTAGTTTAACTAATTATGGCAACGCCTCTCGACAGCTGCTGCGACAGCTTAACCTGCTGACGAAGAAGCGTTGCCCTTTAACGGGCAAACAACCGCATGAGTGACGGAAGAGGAAGATCAAGCGACACCGTGTCAGAGTATAGGAGCCTCGGCTATCACACTACAAATAGTTAGGAAGTCTGCAAGATCCGGCTGAATTCCGGCCTTTTAATCGCTCGTCCCGCCCACCTCGCCCTACGCGATTGAGCCAGAGGGGTAGAAGTAAGGTCTATTCTGCTCTTCGTCAATGTAAATATCGAATATCGATGAAGCTAGCTAGACGAGCTGGCCCCTCAGACTGGCTAAAACTACTGGGCGGCAGGGGCCACTTCGAGCAAACACTGTAATGTATGTTTTTATCAGTCATTATATATACATTGAGCGTGACTCAGGGCCCCAGCCCCTCCACAAATATTAACGCGGCGGCCGCGGGCAGCAGTTCTTATTTATAGTCGCTACCTAGTGCTGCACCGCGGTGAGCGCGCCCCCTCGTCTTCGTCGCTTTGCGTGTACCTGTACCCGTACGCTTACTATTGCTGATGTGATGATGAGACGCGGTGCAGTTTTTTTTCGTCCCCGGGGCAGGACTGGCACCAGCAGTGAAACCCTTGCAGTATCCGCAGCAAAGGACGCAGCGCGCAGGTGGTGGGCGTTCCGCGGACACCGCCGCTCCGAGTTGCGGTAACCGCCCGATACCATTCCGCCAAGGACGTACAGCGGGAACATATCGGTGGCCACAGCCGCAAGGGGTGTCTGTCCCACAGCTTCCAGCGTATCGACGCCAGACAGCGGTTCTGACAGGAGGAAACGGGTCGCGTTGTCGAGACGACAGCGCGCCCGTGCGGGAGGGCAACAGTACCTTTATTATGTCCTCGGCGTCGGCCGCCGCCGAGCCGAACGCCCCTCCCGGCCGAGCCACGACAGCGGCTCCCGTGGAGGCAGCGTCCCTTCCGTCGAGCGCCAGTGCGCAGATGTTCGGGAATTCCCCAGGCTACAGGTGGGATTGCTGCCCCCTGGAAGCTCGGGTCCCCCGCTGCCTCGGCTGGCCCGTGCGGCCACCCTGCTGGCCCGCTGGCGTTGCGATCGGGGTGCACAACGGCGCTGCTACGTACCAGTATGTAGTACACGGACGACTGCTGCATGCGAGCAACATTCGACAATTTGACACGCCCCCGCGCCCTTCGCCGGCCCTTACCCACCAGCGGAGTCACTTCGGAACGGGCTGAGATTCCGGGCCAGGGGCTGGACCAGCCTGCATGTAGCGCGCGGTCGGCGGGACATGCGCCTTCCGCGGCCTTACGCCCATAGTCCCTGATTGCCGCCAGCAGGCGGCGCAGTTCGACTGCCGGTCGTCGGCGGCTTATCTAGGACTAGTACATCACAGCTGCACTTAGGGAAGGCTCTTAGCTCCGGTGGACGACGCCCCCCCCCCCCCCCCCCCCCAACCTTTCACCTGTCCTCCCCAATGTACGCCACCGTTTTAGCTCTGTGGCGAGGCTTTTGCAATAAAAAAGATACTCCAGCATGGCCTGAAGGCTGGCTTTCTGCCTGGATGTATGCTCAGGAATTCATCAGCGACAGCCACCTTTCGCAGCTCCAACAGTCCGAGCGTGGTTCCACACTACATGCTGCCGCACATCGTGGCCGTCGCCATGCTGGCCTTTGCCGTGCTGCTGTTGCTGACGTGCACGCTGCTGCTGTGCAAGATAGTGGTGTGGTCGCGAAGGCGGCGGGGGGTGCCCGCCGACACGCAGCTGAGCGTGGCGTCGCTGCGTGTGGTGGAGAGTGCCCTCATAGAGAGCATAGCCAGCCAGACATACGGGGTGAGTCCCACCACGGGCACATATTGGGCAATGCATGTCAGTGGCGGGTGGGGTGGCATGTGGACTGACTGACTATGGGCGCTGCTGGCTCAGGAGCTGCTGCAAGAAAGCGGCGGGCATGCGGGGTGCGCAGGCGACGCCCCCGAGGGCAGCGAGCCACGTAGTGGCGCACAAAGCGTCAGCGACAGCGAAGCAGACCTGTGCTCGGTGTGCCTCTGTGCGTACGAGACAAGCGAAACTGTGCGCAAGCTGCCCTGCTCGCACTATTTCCACGCCGAGTGCCTAGACCCCTGGATGAAGCGCACCGGCACATGTCCCTCCTGCCGCTGGTCCATCGTGGAGTGGGTCCAGGCCAAAGACACCAGCCCGCCACCCACAACAGCCGAAGCGGCGGACACCGGGAGCGCTGCGCATTCCCCAGCAACAGAGCTCGCACTGCAGCTGGGCTCAGCCGTGTAAGCATGAAGTGCCATCCGTCGCCTAGTATGGTCCGCATCAGAGGACGGCTGGCACCCCTGGCGTGTTCAGCTCTGCTGGTGTGGCAGCAGTGCCTGACCCATGGGAGCAACAAACCCTAAGTTATCAACCCTAGATCCAACGCCTTGCAGCACTTTGATTGGGAGCGCAACCCCCTGTCTACTGGACCTGCATGCATACTTGCCGTTAAGACCGCAAGCCAATATACTGAAGAGTACATCTACAAAAAAAAGTATCTCCAAAAAGCTCACTAGCGCCGGCCCGTATATTGGTTTTCGGTGTTATTTATTGATACAAACCGAGTACTGCCAATACCTCAATACAAGTATTTTGCAAATCGTTTGTACGATATCCAGCACTGGTTTACACTGACGTACAGTCCAGCACATGATGTGTGTTGTATGTTCACTCCTTGTGTGATCCCCCGCCAGTACGCGTAGCTACTAGGGGCCGCACAGTTATTTATTAAATTAATTCCGTGCGGGTTACTACTATGGAGCCGATGGATCGCGCCCCATAGAACTGCGCTAAATGTCAGCATTTCCACTGTACGCTACAAGGTGCGCGCCCATAGTGTCATAGTGTGGCTGTTTATAGTGTGGCGAGATGGTCGGCTCCCGAGTTGGTGGTGGTGAAAAGTGAGAAGAATTTACAGGGTGGTCTGCGCTGCGGTATATACTCAGGACTCGGCGGGATGCCGCGCCAACGCTATCAAGCATGTATGGTGAATGGATCTCGTCAACAGTGCACATGAGGTTATGTAGGAGGGCATTTAGTGAGGTAAAAATCTAGTGCGGCAGTCTCACCCCTCACACAAGCAAAAGGCAAGACTGGCGTGAAAATACAGAGGCAATAGAGAAGAAAGAAACAATGGTTACAACGTTGTCACCACCCGCCGCTATTTATGCGTGTGGCTAGCTCATAGCTAGCCACCACCACGCGGCACGCGCACTGCTAAGCGCGTCACCGTGGAGAGTCGTGCCTTGAAGTGTCGAACAGGAGGTCGTCGCTTAGAGACCTCCGCACAAGTAGTTGACACATCAGTTATACACAAGTATACAACTGATGTTACAGAGGCAGGTGCATTATACATATATGCCCGCTACGGGTACGCACAAGCGTGCGTATTATCCCGTAATTACTCCTGAACAGTGTACCGGTACCAGTAGGACTCGTCTCATGATTCATCATCCACCAGTACTCGTATTGTGGCGCGTGACACACGCGCGCACACATAGGATACAGCAGGTACTCGTACATGAATGATGCTACGATCATACAGTACCCGTACAGAGTATGCCATTATGGTCACTACATTTAGGGTTGTAACCCTAACATGATTTCCTCACATTCCTCCCCGCCATAAAGGTGTCCACTGGTGGTGATATATGGGGAAAGGTGTTTGGCTGCGCAGTGTGCAAATACAGCAGCAACATATGTCATTGTCCGGGAAAAAAATAGCATCAATGGCAGATTTTCAGAGGTAACACTCCAAAGTGAACGTTTTGTCAACGACATGGAAATTTGGTGTGTCACAGGTAGAATATGATAATGACAGAAACGGTGTTTGAGGTTTTTGTTTGTGTTTTGGAGGTAGTTGTCTGTGCTGATGAGAGTGTATGTTCCGCCGTTGATGGTGCGACCATGGAAGACCCAAAGACCACAACATGTTGGCCCGAATGATGCAAAGCAGAGTGGACATGGTTGGTAAAGGGCCATGACCATTGTGCATTGTTAAGAGGCACTCCCGTACTACCGTGTGAACCAGTATCCCTCCGAAGATAGCGCACACACGGCAGTATGATGTCACGTGGTTCGGCATGATGGGTGCTTGTCAGAATCAAATGGATCTTGCCTCCGGATTGGAACCGATTATTGAGACAAGTGGCAGTCAGCACCATGACCAGCCCCAAAGCGTCCCTTGGGGGATCACTGGGTGAGCACAATCCACACCATTGATTCCCAAAACCACATCGGGCCCCAATATGGCAATACAACACCACAAAGGAATTCATATGGTGACACATCGCAAGAACTTATGTTCGATTGCGGCATGCAACAGCGCACAGCAAGGTGCACTGTGCGAATAGTGTTGGTTGGCTTAGGGCTTAATGTGATCAACCGCAATATTTGAGGATGCTGGCGTGGAATTCACTTTTTCGGCTTGGGCGGTCGACGCGTACGTTGATCACGTGGCACGTTGCTCGAGGGCGACTAGAATTACGCCGCACATGAATGGGCGGCACATGGCCTTTCCGACGTTTGTCACGACGTAAAGTCCGCCTTGGGCGTGGGTGTCCAGATTCTCACGGACCCGTCGGTGCTTGTTTCTCCTCCAACCGGCCGATGTTGGCCTTTTTGGGTATGGTGATATCCGCAGGAACACGGTTGCGGTGTCGATACTAGGTGCTGACCTCAGTCTCGGTGCACTGTTCGGACTCGCGGGGGTCGCTGGCCACACTGGGAACCTTGGCTGCACAGCACTGCTCCATTCCAAATCGAGCGAGGAGGTCACGGATGTACTTTGACTGATGAATGGTGATGGTACGTGCTGCTCGGTCTCGCTCAACCTTGACTCCCAATAGCCATGAGCAGATGAAGCACAGTAATGACAGCTCATCTTGTACGGGGCACTCGCCAGTCATCACCGCTCCTGCATAGGACTGAGTCTGCCACGAACCATCATCTGGGTTGTACACTCTGCGGTGTCTGTTGTGCACTCCTCGGGTGCCCTGTCGGGTACGCGTTGCTGCGGCTGGCGTTGGCGCGGTTGATGAAGACGGTGCGGTCGCAGGTGCAGTGCCGGATTGTAGTGGCTGATTGGGGACGATCGGCGCGCGAATGACTGGTGTCGGGGGCAGTGGGGTGATAATAGGGGGCTGAGCTCCTGGCATAGGAGGAGGGGGAGTGATTTCTCTGCTCGGAGGCGGAGGTGTTGCTTCGCGAGGCGTTGTAGGCTCAAAGGAACTGGGCGCCGGGGGTAAGGTGCTGTCAGGAGTATCACTGTGGTTGCTGTCGTCCCTGCCGTTGTCGCTGTCGCTGTTGCTGTGGATACGGTTGCAACTCCGGGTAGAGCCCCAGGCACGAGGTAGCGGGTCGATGGGCTGCGGTGCTGCGCATGTGGGGCAGCGGGGATTCGGGGCTTTTCCAAGGGCGGATGCCCCTCCTAAGGTGGACGCCCCTCCTGAGGCTGACGGTGGTCTCGACCCCTCCTGAGTGGCAGCATGCTACTCATCTGGCACATCAGTCGCCACGGCGGGACCATGGGGCGTCTCATCGAAGGCGACGGACCGGCTGGCGATGACGGTGCGTGTGTCAGCCATGTAGACTAGCCACGCTGGGGAGTCGGGCGAGTAGCCAATGAACGAAGATGCCCTTGCGGGCTGAGTGAGCGAGTTTGCGCCGATTCTCTCGGGGGGTGTGGACATAGGCTGGACATCCAAAAACTCGCAGGTAGGACAGGTCGGGCACGGCGCCGGTGATTTCCGCAGTTGGATATCCGCGACGCCTCGCTACATGGTGCGGTTGTAGATATGGACTGCGACCATCATACCAAACTCCCAGTACGAGTCCGCGAGGGCGGCATGGGTAAGCATGCAGTACGTCCAGGTATTGAGAGTGCGCCACGAGCGTTCAGAGAGGCCAATCTAGAACTGGCTGTAGGGGGCTGCATATGTGCGACGCACTTGTAACTCGTCACAGGCGGCAATGTATGATGCGCTCCGGAACGCGGTGTCATTGTCAAGTCGCATGGCTTGTACAGTGAATCCGAGGTTGACAACCATTGTGTTGAAGGCGCGGAGACAAGTAAATGCCGCAGAGCGAGAGTGCACAAAGTACAGGCATGCCATGGACGAGGCGTAGTCAACGGCGCCACAGCACTAGGTATTGCCTTGCAAAGATGGAGTCATGGTTTCTTAGAAGTCCCAGCCCACCAGTGAGAAGGGGACAGTGGGTTTGTCGTGGCATCGGCGCGGCATCGGTGCAATAGTCGACTTGACCAGTGCACATGCCTCACAAAACGGTAAGCTGATGTGCTGGAGGTGACCATAGCGGGGGACATCGTGGTCTGCCAGGGCGGCATCCATTGCACGCTCATGGAGATGACCGAGACGAGCGTGCCACAGTATCTTGATATGTTCCTTCGGCAAGCGCACGGCCAGCATGCCTGTGGAGCTAGATGTGTCGGCGGACAACGATGATTGAGCGCGCGGTAGTGACTGCTGTGTTCAGCACAAAGAGCTGACCATTGATCTCAATGGGGACAGATACATCGTCGGATGGCATTGCGCTGAGCTGTCATCAGCGCTTTGAAATCTGGGTTGGCTATCTGAGCGGCTCGCGCACTGAACAGCCGAAGCACACGTCCATTTGATTTCGATGCCAGGTCGGGGACGTGCAGGCGATTGCGGACCATGGAAGACACAGAGCGTTCATCCTCAGTCTGCATGGTAAGGTGGATTGTGCCCACACCCACTGCGTACGCGCCAAGCCCATTGATCCATCGTCGGGTTATAGTTCAGTAATCACCAGCGTCGGCGCAGTCTGCGAAGCAAGCGGCCATATAGGACGTGGCGCCGGTGTCGAGCACCCACTGGTCAGGTAAGGTGTGGATGCTGGGCAAGGCTGTTTTATCCTTACAGGATGTCATGGAGATAGCGAGAGCCAACCAGCGAGCAACGTTGGCATCAATACACGCTCCAAGTGCACGACGTCGTAGGTTCTCAGATATGCCAAGGAGGTTGAGCGTGGACTGATCGAAGCCCATGCTTTCGCAGCGGACGTCGCAGTCAGGTTCCGTCCAGACTTCATCGAGGAGCAGCATGCCGCGGCCCGGGGTTGGGCCGTGCATTCTATATGCCCAGGTTCCCTTGCGAGATGACAGGAGTTTTGGAAGGACGTTGTCTTTCGGGCGCGGGGGAGCCGCCCATGCATGCGAGAAGTTGCCACGGGTAAGCATGTCATCCACTGTCACTGGTGGTCTCACACATCGCTGATAGTGTCGTCGCAGGTCAGCAAGGCTGTGAATGTTGGTCCAGAATAGAGTGTCACGTCGTGCAGTGGAGCCCAGTTCGTGTGCTCGTGCGAGCATGGGCTGCCCAAGGGCTGCGCGGATCTGTGGTAGCCGAGCCGCGCCAGTGACATTTTCAACCACATAGTTGAGACCACGCGGCTGTTGGCGTTGGATCCCATAAACGAGTCTGGTCGTCGCAGAGAATGCATGTGCTCGGTCGTCTCGCATGCCTAGACGGAGCCCCGCAACAGAGAACGGTTGACACGGTGGGGAGCTGACCACCAGCTCGACAGGTGGCAGAGATTGGAAGTCCTCAGCCGAGAGTTGGTTGACATCTTGTGATGGGAGGCGATCAAACGCATTGTCCACGGCCGCACGTGGCAAGCTGTGATACCATTTGCTTTGCAGAGTGTGTAGCTCCGACTGAGCTGCTGCCGCGATTGCACGGTCGTTCTCTACCAGTGTCACCATACTAAAACGATGCCCTAATGAGCACAGCTCACCAAGGCTGATGAAAGTATCTCCGCTGCAGAGGCCAACGTAGTGAATAGGCCATGACTTGCTAAAGGCTGTGCTATCGGGTTTCAGGTGTTGAATCTCTGTGAGGGGGCAATGCTGTCCAGGATGTCACGCTCTTGCTGTTGGCATGCATCTCATGCTGACAGTTGGTCTGTAGCGTCAGTGCGGGTGCACCAATGCTGCGCGCGGCGGCGAGCTCGGCGGCGTTGACGCTGTGTGCGGCGTCGCCATTGTCGCTTGGCATCGCGGTCAATCAGCCCATTGTCATAGTGACGAGCTACATTGTGATGTAGTTCTGCGAGCGCCGTTAGCGCACGCCTCATGTAAGCACCTCCAGGAGAATCATCATCGTAGTCCGGATCACTGCTATCATTGGTGGAGTCAAGAGCGAGAGACGGCATGTCTCCCTCGGTGTGCGCGGTGTGGGCAGAGCGCTCATGCTCATCCTCAGAAGGGTCATCTGACGTGTCAGAGTTGGATTCGAGGTCAGGCATGTCTCCATCACTGTCTGTCTGGGTAGTGTAGGTATCGCTGACATGCATAAGGTTGCCTAGGCCTGGAGTGCTGCGCAGTTATTGTCTGGGGAGCGTCGACAGTGGATACCGTGCCGGGCGTGGGATGTTCATGGCGGATGCCAAGCGCATTGAACCGCCCCTCGGCTGTCTCGCGAGCAGATGAGACCCATAGAAGTCGTAGTCCTGAGGTGTGCCTTGAAACGCTTCCAGAGCCGCAACTGCAGCTGAGCTCTCCATCTGTTTTGTGTGGGACTGGCGAGCCATATGGGTCTTGTCCGGTTGAGCAGCCGTTTTGGGCAGGGGCTGGTGTCTGCCCCGCATGCGGCTGAAAGTCAGACACATCTGGCGCTTGGTGCGACGGCCACTCGGCGGTAGGGCTGTTAGATGAGGTGATGCAGCTGGTACATGCTTGAGGCAACATGCGTACACGTACTGATGTAGCCATTTGAGCTCCTCGTCACGGCGTTCCGAGGAGCTGAGGATTGCTGGCTCCGAAACCAACTCCTTGATTTCCATGACAAGTGTTCCGGCCACTTCCTCCATCGCGGCTTGTGTGGCCCGTTCTTCCACTGCGAGGGCATGCGCTCGCGCGAGTGTCTCACGCTGCCGCACAAGGAGAGGCTCTTCGTCAGGGCCACCAAGGCCACGCCCTCCTGCCAATGCTTGGTACAGGTTGACTGTGGTCGTTGTCAGCGGAGTGGTTACCGCGCTTGTCGCGCTGATGCCGTGACGAGTCTTGGTTGGCACCCACTGCCACATGCCTGCATCCCCTCCATGCGCGCTGGAACTGCTCGCATCGGGCATGGGCGCCGGACCTTTGCCCTTGGCTCGCGTTGACAAGCGGCGTGCCACAGGGGGGCTTGACCCCGAACAGATTGGCTCGGATGTGGGTGAGCGGGCTGGTGCAGAGATCATGAGCGGTATGCTCTCGTCGACAAAGGTGAGAGTGCCAAACGGGCTCTGCAGCAGGGACATTGGGGAGCTGCGCACCAATTTTATACCGGATCTGTCAACCGACCAGGCTTGCGGCGGCATTGGGGGCAGTGAGTGGGGTCTCAGCAGGTGGGAGACTCGCGTCATCCGCAAGGAAGCTAAATGACAGTGCGCCAAAGTCGTGAGTAGGAGCGGTAGTTGTTGGAACAGCGTCCGCTGCAACATGGGTCTTGGCACGACATTCTGATTCACGGTGCCTCTGACGCCCGCAGGTCTAACACTTGCCACTGAACGGACGAGAGGTGCGGGGGGCACTAGGACCGGTGTGGCGGCCCCGGAATTTGCGGAGTTCCTGTGACTGAGCTTGGAGCTGAGTTTGTATCTGCTCCAGCTGCGCCATCAGGGCTGCAATGTCGCCTGATGGAGCGGTCGGCGGTGATGAAACGGCTGCCACTGGGGGTGCGGATATCCGAGCAGGCCCTGCGGTGAAGGCTCCAGTCGGGTCCGTGCTGGGACTTGGGAGTGATTGGAAGAGCGCTGATTTGTAGGGAGCAAAAGTGGTGAGTGAGGTGTCCATTCGTAGTGCAACGCGGTACATCTATATCTCGGGATTCATGCCATGTTTGAAGAGGGTCAACATTTCACGATATGTGATGTGACCACCTGCATCCAAGAGCGCACTGCGGCATTGCTCCAAACGGCGAGCGTAGTCACGCACCGACTCGGTTGCACGCTGCTTCTCATCCAGGTCACGACGCCGCTCGAGGGCTTCACCTTCATAACTCGGGATGAACTCGAGACGCAGAGCTTCCAAACAGTGGTAGGCTTGCCGACCATTGGGCCCAGCATCCTCACGGGCTGTCAGAATTGCATTGACTGCGATTGGGTGCTTGTCAAGCAGTGACAAGAGCAGCTGGGAGACCTGCTGGTGGTGATACGCAATGCATGTGTCGTCGGCATCACTGGGCTCAAAGATGGTGCGATAGCCCTGCACATTCTTGATGGATTCCTTGAATTGCACGAGGAACATGCGGAAGGCTGCGATATCGTGACAGTCTGACACTTGGAGGTATGTGAACTGCTTGGGCCGGAGTTCAGCGTCACGGCGCAGACGGCGGTCATCTGCTGCAGCTTGGGCAGCAGCCGCAGCACGAGCTGCAGTTGTTGCCGCATGAGCCTCTGCAGCAGCAAGAGCGGTTGCATCATCACTAGGCGGGCTTGTAGCCCGGCTGCGGCGGCAGCGGCAGCAAGAGCCTGGTGATGTTGCGCAACAGCATGAGCCTCCGCAGCAGTAACAACAGCGGCTGCGTCAGCAGACACACAGAGTTCTGCTCCATGCGCAACACCATCAGTGATGATGCCACTGGTTACATGTGCTGGCGGGTTAGCGTCCGCCATGATGAAGGTGGCGAAGGTTAGCGAGTTACGCATACTAAGGGGCACTTACTAGTATATCCCCGCAAGGTGAGGCCTGGTGCCAGTAGTGCGCCCGCCTCTCTGTTAGACTTGGGCACCTTGCTCCGACAGAACCAGCTAGAAACACCCCAGCGCCAAAGCACTGATGTCAGCGAGGGCTCAAAAATCGCACTCCCAAAGGAATAAAGGCAGCTGCAGAGAAGCATGCCTAGGAGTGTGACCGACACACCCCTCCTCAGCACACCGGTGATGGAAACGAGAGCGCCACCAACGCTCGGAAGACCGAGAGGGGCAACCGAAAAGGCAGCCCACCAGAGACCATGTGGGGGCAGCCAATGCAGCACCCACGGAACAGAGCAATGCGCCCACAGAGGAGTGTCAGCAAGGCAACTCCGGCGTGCAGTAAGCCATAACCTTTTGGAGTTGGTGTAGGTTGTCTTGCAAACAAGCGGCAGCTGAGGGTGGCTTAGAATATGTTAAAGTTCTCAGGGCTCAACAGAGCCCTTAGTACTATCAGCGGCTACACCTGCTGGCTATGGGCTCAGGCGTGGATGCTAGCTGGTGCACCTTGGCACTGATGTATTCCAATATATAAAGCATGTTGAGCCGCCGTTCTGGCGGCTCTTGTCTCTAAACTACTGGCTGAGGTGGTGCCCAGAGTTGCATGACCATCTGAGGTCATTCTAGAGTGTCTATGTTCGCCTCATGCCTGTTGATGGCTCTCTAGGAACTAGGCTCCTTCATGTATTATGCCATGTATGTACTATACCAAATAAGTATAAGAATATAAAATATAATATAGTATCAGTATATACCATAAGTACTACTGCCAAATATCGGCGCAACACATGCAGCTCTCAGTGGGCAGTGCAGTCTGCCAAACACTGCAGTTGGTGGCCTTATTGTCAGATCAGTAGATCAGTAACAGACCAGTGTAATCTATTACTACTCAACACTGCTGTAGTGCTTCCCTTGACCCTTTGGTTCCTTGGCAGCTTGGCGACTTCGTGGTTTCCTTGGCTCAGTCTGTCTTGGTTCTTGGCTCCATGACCTCCTGCTTGACCTTGGTTTCAGGCTTATGTCTCTCTTTTCTGGCAAGCTTTCATAGTTGCTTTTAGTTCTGTTTGTAGTGCGCACATGTTCAAGCACTGATGTAAGTAATGAAGACAGTACAGACGCTACCCGGTACCGAACGGCTCGCTGTACCGGGCGGGGCACCGATTGAGGTCGAGCTGTTATTAAAAACCCGTTCATTACTTTTGACGCCTGTAGTATGGCAGCCGCTGACGAGGTACATGTGTTTTGTAGTTCTGCTGTGAGGGGATGCGCTTATGGTGGCGAGAGTCTGTGCTACTCCGAGGTTGTGAGGGTGAGAATGTTATGATTACAGTTCCGGCAGGGCGCCGTGCTGATATATCAGCAGGCGCCGATCGGCCGACGCGCCTACACGCCTACGCGCCTGGCGCTACGCGCCTTAAAGTGTGCTACTGTTGATTAGGGTTAGTGAGGGTATAGGATATATCCTCACATTCCACCCCGCTCTGATGAATCTGAGCCAGCAGATTCACGGTGAAAACCTTTGCGGGTGGCTCGCCTTAGCAGCAAGGTATGTTGGTGAGGTCGAGATATGTTTGTATCGTTCTGACAGCATATAGTGCTGCATCAGCGGTGAATACCGCATCGTTTCATAGGGGCTCCAGTCATCTCCGGTTGCTGGAAAATTATGGAACCTTACTTTGAACAGCAAGGCTTTGCCCTTTGCATACAGTCTGGGGTATAGTGCCAATTTACAATCAGTGATGTCCGCAATGATTGGGTCATCAGTTCTGCGCGTCTGTCTGCCAATCAAGGCATCCGGAATGTCTGTTTGCGCAGATATAGTATCCCAGGGTCTCAGCTTTGAGACATAAAACACTGGGTGGCACTCAAGCTCAGGTGGTAATAGTATTTTGTAGGC
Source organism: Tetraselmis striata (assembly GCA_006384855.1). NCBI lineage: Eukaryota > Viridiplantae > Chlorophyta > Chlorodendrophyceae > Chlorodendrales > Chlorodendraceae > Tetraselmis > Tetraselmis striata. The sequence continues at coordinate 220,640 of VCJN01002586.1, forward strand.
CTGAGGGTTCACCTGTTCCATGACCTCATATGGTCCTACATATCGTTGTTTGAGCTTGGGACACTTATGTCCTCTTATGATCATATCGTCAGTTTTTACCATTATTTTGTCACCGATCTGAAAAGTCATCGGCTGTTTATTGTTTTTGTCATGGTAATGTCTTTGGTATTCTTTGGCAATTATGATGTTTTCATGCACCAAATTGTGTATATCTTGGATTTTTGACAGAATGTCTATGGTAGTTTCTCTCACTCCAGTTTTGGGATTTACAATATCGATTGGCAACTGAGGATGGAAGCCATATATTGCCTGGAATGGAGTAAATTTTGTGGTTGACGATTCTGTGTTATTGTAATTGAACTCAGCAAGGGAAAGGTAGTTGACCCAATCCTGCTGGTTATTGTAACAGAATGCTCGCAGCAACTGCTCAATGATTTTGTTGAGAATTTCAGTCTGTCCATCAGTCTGCGGATGATATGCAGTACTGAGATTTAAAGTTGTACCAAGCTGTTTGAACAGTTCTTGGAAATATGATGATGTATATTTGACATCTCTGTCTCCTATCATAAAGGTACTGAGACCGTGGAGTTTGTATATATTTTTGATGTACAGTTGTGCCAGTTCAGGAGCCGAGATGGCTTTCTGGCATGGTATAAAGTGTGCCTGCTTTGTGAACAAATCCACAAGTGGATTACAGTCATAACCATCCACTGATGGTAAATTTGTGAAAAAGTCAAGACTGAAATATTCCCATGGTACAGTTGGTGTTGGCAGTGCTGGTAAAGCCGCTGCTGGGGCCTGCGTATGCTGTTTTGTCAGCTTGCAGACATTACAGTTTCGAATATATGATTTTATGTTTTGGTGCATGTGCGGCCAGCAAAAAATTCTTTTGATCAGGTTCTCTGTCCTGAGTATACCGTTATGGCCAGCCGTCTTAATATCGTGATGTTCTTTGATGATGCTCTTTTTGAGTTCATCATCATCATCATGGCTCAGATCAGTATGGTAATTATGGTGTTCTTTGATGATATGGTTCAGATCAGTATGGTAATTATGGTGTTCTTTGATG